>CM055405.1:989734-1035811 GCA_029228625.1 Pseudolycoriella hygida | reverse complement strand
TCTCCAAAAAAAATTTCTCTGAAAAAAATTTTTCTCCAAAAAAAATGTTCTCCAAAAAAATTTTTCTCCGATCTATCGATTCCGACGAAAAAAATTTTTTGGCGAAAACTTTCGCCTCGATTTTGACCAACTTCCGCGCCTCGGCGACCCCAATTTCTATTCATCAAAATGATGCCTAAGTCAATGTCTATCGATTCCGACGAAAAAAATTTTTTGGCGAAAACTTTCGCCTCGATTTTGACCAACTTCCGCGCCTCGGCGACCCCACTTTCTCTTCATCAAAAAAATTCTCCTCACCAATCTCTATAACTTTCCCGAAGAAACCAACTGTCTAGCTATTCTTATTCAGAAGATAGCAAAAAATTCAAGATGGCAGCCATTTTCTAATGATACCAAAAAATTCTCCTGATGAAACTCTATAACTTTCTAGAAGAAACCGTCTCTCTAAGTAGCGTCATTCCGGAGCTAAAATTCGAAAACCGAAAAAGCATAAATGAAAATCCAAGATGGCGCCGCTATGACAGATGGCAGCCATTTTCTTATGATTCCAAAAAATTATCCTGATGAAACTCTATAACTCTGTAGAAGAAACCGTCTCTCTAAGTAGCGTCATTCCGGAGCTAAAATTCGAAAACCGAAAAAGCATAAACGAAAATCCAAGATGGCGCCACTATAACAGATGGCAGCCATTTTCTTATGATTCCAAAAGATTCTCCTGATAAAACTTTATAACTTTGTAGAAGAAACCGTCTCTCTAAGTAGCGTCATTCCGGAGCTAAAATTCGAAAACCGTAGAAGCATAAACGAAAATCCAAGATGGTGCCGCTATGACAGCTGGAAGCCATTTTCTAATGATACCAAAAAATTATCCTGATAAAACTTTATAACTTTGTAGAAGAAACCGTCTCTCTAAGTAGCGTCATTCCGGAGCTAAAATTCGAAAACCGTAGAAGCATAAACGAAAATCCAAGATGGTGCCGCTATGACAGCTGGAAGCCATTTTCTAATGATACCAAAAAATTATCCTGATGAAACTCTATAACTGTCTAGAAGAAACCAACTGTCTAAGTGTTATCATTCCGGAGCTAAAAATCGAAAACCCAAAGAAGCATAATTTATACCTTACAAAAATCCAAGATGGCGTCACTTTGGCAGATTTCTGAAAATCCCAAAAAATTCTTCTGATCAAACTTTATAACTTCTATGAAGAAACCACCTCTGTAAGTATTGTCATTCGGAAGCTAAAATTCGAAAACCAAAAAAACCTAATTTATTGCTTGGGAAAATTCAAGATGGCGCCAGTTTGACCGCTGGCAGCCATTTTCTTAAGATCCCAAAAAATTCTCCTGACCAAACTCTATAACTTTACCAAAGAAACCAACTCTCTAAGTATTGTCATTCCGAAGCTAAAATTCGAAAACCAAAAAAAACCTAATTTATTGCTTGGGAAAATTCAAGATGGCGCCACTTTGACAGATGGCAGCCACTTTCTTAAGATCCCAAAAAATTCTCCTGAACAAACTCTAAAACTTTCCCGAAGAAACCAACTCTCTAGGTATTGTCACTCCGGAGCTAAAATTCGAAAACTGCGAGCACTACGTGAAAAAACATGAAAATTGACCACTTTTCCACACTTTCCGACTTTTCCAGAGTTTTCCCGGAAAAGCGGCATATGAAAATTTTCATTTTGGACCGATTCTGACGTTCCCTGAAAATTTCATGCAAATCGGCTGTCTAGTTCTCGAGATCGAAAATTATTAATAGAACATAGATAGATAGATAGAACATAGATACAATAGAAACCGACAGATCAGAAAAAAAGTTTCCGTAATGATGAGAACAATAAAAAAATTATTTTTCCATAGAAAAATGTCATTTTCAAACCTCAGCCAATTTTGAACCGATTTTGATGAGTGAGGGCTTGTTTGAAAGCTGCTACGACGTAGTTTTTTTAAAAATAATTTGGAGGGGAGGGGGGCGAGGGGAAAAAACTCAAAAGTTCGCCTATATATGGCTCCTTGTCCCAAAGGTTTTTGTATGGAGTTTTTTTGGGTTTGTGGACGTTTTTTTTTGGGGTGTGGGGACTGCGTCACGCCCTCCGCTACCGCTGCGGGCATGATTTAAACACGCAATCAGCGGCATTTTGAAGTGCCATCATAGTACTGGTAATTACACGAAAAAAGCTTATTTGGAAATTGTTTATGTTCAAGAAAACATTGATGTCCATGCCATAATTCATGGAACTATGCCTGAAATGAGTTTTTCCAAAAGAGGCAAATGAATATCGAGTTTTAAAAAAAAGTTCTTCTACAAAACATTTGTGGGACCATTATACAGCATTTGTGGGGTCAGGAGTTTCGAAAAAAATAAATGTTTTGAACAAATTCAAATAATAATTAAACGAACCCCGAATAAATACGTCTTGTGTATTGGACCAATACTATTGATGTCCATTAGCACACACTGTGTTGTGGATCTAATAAACGCCAGTGCCGATTACTATACACTGTGTTGTGTGACTAATCGACATCGGAACCGAATATGTTGTGTGTCTAATCGACACCAGATGCGAATAGCATACACTGTGTGGCGATTAGTCAGTCCGTTTCGAAAAAAAAGATCTTCCAAAAAATTCAAATTTTCAAAAAAAAAATTTTAAATTTAAAAAAAAAATTGCGAAGTTCTAAAAAATTTCAAAATTGGCCAAGATTTACTCGAGTTATGTACAAAAAACCCAAAACCACTAAAATGACCCTCGCCGAGCGGCTCTTGGACCGATATTGCCCATTTTTAATACAAAGACCTCTTTCGGGATTACAATGCAGGGAGGAAAAATGGAAAATCTATCAAGATTTACTCGGGTTGTCGTGTTTACGGACAGACGGACAAAACATTTTTTCGCAGATTCATCATCTGTGGTGCATGGCCATGACCAGTATGCTCAAAGTATGCTCAAATCGACTGCTTACAATAGTATTGGTGAACGCGGTGAACGCATACGATCTCATACTTCCTACGGGTCCAAAAACGTAATAACGAAGTTTTCATGAAAAACCATCAAGAAACTTGTACGGTCGAGTTGCCTTTCACCCGCCTTTCACCAATTTGATCAATTTCTTTGGTATAGTTTTGTAAAAATATGAGCGACCAAATTAGACCGTCAAATGGTGTGTTAAGCGTAATATAGTACTCCTTTATGTACCTTAGCCTCTGTCCACCTACTCCTACATCCTATCCTACCCGTGGTGACACCTGTTATAGTGAGCAACCCGCATGAACGATCAGGTAACCAACCCTGGTGTAGTAGTGTGGGTCACTTAGCATAAGGATGAGGGGGGCTGCCTTCGGGTAGTACCTAAACGGCACGTATAGAGAGGGCCGAAGTCAGCTAGGCGCTACGATGATGGGATGGCGTCTTAGTATGGTGGCGGATGATCTCAACAGCAAAAGACAACGGCAGCATACACAGCCCTAGTCAGATGGGCTACCATCACCACCTGGTGACTTCTCTACGGGTCATCGGGAGAAGGAAAGTAGGTTGGGCGCTTGGCTAACTCCCAGACACCGTAAAAACAGTCTTGTTATGAATTCCCCAACACAGCCTCGGATCGGACAGGATAAACGGCAACGACTCAAGCATCGGAAAAAGGACAACGATTTACAATTAGGAACATGGAATGTAAGATCTTTGTTGCGGCCAGGAGGATTGAGATCTCTCACAAGTGCGCTAAGAGCGGCAAAAATTGACATAACAGCTGTGCAAGAAACGAGATGGCCTGGAAAGGACACCATGACCAGTAGCGACTATAAGTTCTACTATAGTGGGAAGAGTAACGACAGTCCAAGAGAGTATGGAACAGGCTTCATGGTCCTCGGCAGAGCTAGAAACGCGGTGATTGGTTTCAGTCCTGTTGACGAGCGATTGTGCTCTCTACGGATAAGAGGAAAATTTTTCAATTACACTCTTATAAACGTTTATGCGCCTACGGAGGAAAGCGACAACGAGGTGAAGGAGCTATTCTACGAGAAACTGGTGGATGTATATGATGGAGCGCCGAAACGAGACATTAAAATTGTGCTTGGAGATTTTAATGCTAAAATAGGCCGCGAAGTATTTTATCGTCCCACAATCGGTAAACATAGCCTTCACGAAAACTCGAACGAAAATGGAACGCGGGTGGTTGATTTTGCAGCATCAAGAAACATGGTTGTCAGCAGTACCTATTTCCAACATAAAGACATCCACAAAGCGACATGGGTATCACCGGATAAACGAACCAAAAACCAGATTGACCATATTTTGATAGATGCACGTCACTGTTCAAATATGTTGAATGTCAGAAGCTGTAGAGGACCGAATGTAGATTCCGATCACTACCTGGTGAGAGCGGCAGTTAGGTCTCGAATATCGGTTCAACACAATCGACAACCGGCATTGGAAAGGTGGGACGTGGAAAAACTACAGAACGAAGACATTAAACGTCAATATGTCGACAGGCTGGAGACGAATATTATTGCCGGAATGGTCAGCGAACAACGAAGCGTAGACGATGCGTGGAATCAAATTAGACGGAATGTAGAGAGCGCCGCAGCAGAGACAGTGGGAACGAGAACGGGAAATAAAAGAAATATCTGGTTTGACGATGAATGCCAGAAGGCCATGGACGACAAAAACGCAGCTCGCCTGAAAACTCTAAGTAGATTCACTCGAGCTGGCCAGGAAGAGTACCGTTCTAAAAGAAATTTCGAGAGAAAACTCTTCCGACGGAAAAAGCGACAGCGTGACAAGGAAGTTTTGATCGAAATTGAGAAGTTTGGCAATCGGAAGGAGACTCGGAACTTTTACCGGAAAGTGAACGAATCCAGAAACGGTTACAGTCAACAACCTTTGCTGTGTAAGGACAAGCATGGATTGGTCTTAGCAGATGAGGAAAGGTGTATCGCGAGATGGGCTGAGTACTTTAAGGAACTGCTTAACCCGAACAGACCGCTCAACCGAGACGACGAAAACGACGAATTGCCATTTCAGACTGCGCAACCATACATAGAAGAACCAACGATGCAAGAAGTTGAAGCTGAAATTTTAAAGCTCAAAAATTTCAAAGCCCCGGGGACTGACAACCTACCCGGTGAACTTTTCAAGAACGGCGGCAACGCGCTATGTATGGAGATGCACGAGCTCATCATACGCATCTGGAATGACGAGGAGTTACCGGAAGATTGGAAGACCAGCATACTTTGTCCCATATACAAAAAAGGTGACAAATTGGAGTGTGGCAATTTTCGAGGAATCGCTCTGCTGAATATTGCTTACAAGATATTTGCAAATATTCTATATCAGCGCCTTCATCCATACACGGAATCTACGATAGGTGAATACCAAAGTGGTTTTCGTGTAGGTCGTTCAACATCGGACCAGCTGTTTAATATCAGACAGATCTTGGAGAAGTGCAAGGAGTACAACATTGAAACACACCATTTGTTCGTTGACTTCAAGGCAGCCTATGACAGTGTTAGAAGAAGTAAGCTATGGAGAGTCATGGAGGAGTTCGGAATTCCCAACAAACTGATCTCGCTAACGAAGCTAACACTAAACGGAGCTAACAGCCGAGTAAGGATCCGCAATCAAATGTCAGAGACTTTCGACATTGAGGAAGGCCTACGTCAAGGAGATCCTCTTGCAACGCTGCTTTTCAATTTAACACTCGAAGCAGCTGTTCAAACCATGGACATAGACTCCAGCGGCACCATTTTCTCCAAGTCCAGTCAGTTGCTTGGTTTTGCAGATGACCTGGACATTATTGGCCGAACTATGGATGTTGTTAAAGATAAGTTTATGGCCTTGGAGAGGAAAGGTACCGACCTTGGGTTGAAGGTCAATGACGGAAAAACGGAATACATGATCATCCCACCTACGAATCGATATCGGGAAGATAACGTAACGATCGACACACACACATTCAAAATGGTCAATAAGTTCGTATACCTTGGATCAGAGCTGAACATAAACAACGACATTGCGGACGAAATAAAAAGGCGAGTAACTTTGGGCAACCGGAGTTATTACAGCCTGCTGAAAATTCTAAAGTCCAAGTCAGTAAGCCGAAATTCAAAATGCGCACTTTATAAAATTGTGATCAGACCGGTAGTTACGTACGGTTCGGAGTCGTGGTGCTTGACACAGAAAAATGAACAATCTCTGCATACGTTCGAGCGAAAGGTACTGCGTACAATATTTGGACCAGTATTTGACCGAAAACTGAACCGATGGCGCAGACGAGCTCATAGAGCTTTTTGGAGAGCCCGACATAGTCAGAACAACAAAAATAAATAGACTACGTTGGCTCGGTCACGTACAACGAATGAATGAACATCGTATTCCAAAAAAAATTCTGAAGTCCAAACCTGAAGGCAAAAGGAGTGCAGGGCGACCCAAGTCCAGGTGGAGCGACGCTGCTTTTGCCAACTTAAGAACTGTGGGAGTAACCAGCTGGGAGACGTTAGCTGCAGATAGGCCCGGTTGGAGAAGCATGTTGGAGAAGGCCAAGACCCTTAATGGGTTGTAGTGCCGGTAAAGTAAGTAAGTAAATTAGACCGAACTTCAGGGTGAAAGTATGTTTGCCTTGACCGATTTTGTTCATTTTCGGACTTGACCTCAATTTTTCGCTCACCCTTACAGGGAGAATAAATATTTTTTCACATTTGTTAGGCGAAAATTCATATTTTTTCACCTCAAATGAGGGTCGAAAATTGATTTTTTCATGAGTTGTTGGAAGCGGCTTGAAAAGTATATTTTCGCCCCTCATTTGGAGGTGCGAAAATATTTTCGCACCTCCAAATGAGGTGAAAAATAAATTCACATGAAGTTGGTTATTCTTCATGTTCAGTCATCAAAGTATAATGGCCAACATGATCATACGAACTTTTTATTGATGAAGAAAGTAAACAAAAAAATAATTAATTTTCGACCCGACAGATTCCAGTCAAACAAAATGCCAGCAAATAGCTCATGAGCACAGGATTACTCTGAAGTAGTTCATTTGCTAATCTGGCAAATATTTCTCGAGATATAAGAGTTTGGAAAAACAACATACAGTCGAATGTGTTTTTGAGTTACTTTCTATGTTTTCTGTGAAATTCGTCTTTTGTATGCTTAAATGTGTTAAATTATCTACAATAATTGTAATAGTGATAAAAAGTGTGAATCTTAATTCATAACTCGGGACAAAATAGAAAATTCTTAACTCGGTTGAAGTCTGTGGTCCTCGCAGAGAAAATTGCAACGAGAGTAAAGTTTGTGGCCCTCGCAGAGGAAATTGCAACTCGACACTGGCCACAAACTTCACTCTCGTTGCAATTTTTTCTGCTTTGGCCACAGACATCAACCTTGTTAAGCAATTTCCTATTTTCTCCCCTTATCATGAAAATAACTGTAAAAACCAGTCAGGTTTTATGCGCGATATCGTGTTGACGGACTTGTTTCTCAAAACGAAAAACACAAAACCGTATGTCAAAATGCTGACTACTAATGTTGTAATAAACACATGAGCCCTGTTTACTTAGTACGGGTCTAAAAACACATAGAAGTTGAAGGGGTCATAACCTACAAGTGATGTTCGATTTTTTATATGAAGTTAAATTGACGTGACTACCCCTCGTTTTTGCGCGAATATTCAAAACAATTGAACTATTCGTGTCATTCTCAACACTTTGTAGTAACATCAAAAATGTTTTCTTTCAAGAAAAAGAACTTTTGAAGATGAAAAAAGATTTGGAAAGGGCGAGAATGACACAAATATTTCAATTGTTTTTAATATTCACGCCAAAACGAAAAAACGTAATGTAATTACAAGAATAGTAGGTAGATCACGTCAAGGTAGCTAAGAATGTTCATGGTAATTAACTTATTGTGTAACGATGCTCATTTTCAATGTATTTGTGAACCAGCTGGTGAAATAAAAAGTTTCACAATCTAAGGATTCCCTTCCTGTAATTGTTAACCATTATAACGTTGTAATAACTGTTATATAACCGTTGCTGCCCAGTTGTAAAGGGGTTGTCAACTAAAACGTTATTAGACGGTTATTTAACTAAAAAGTTGAATAATTAATTTTTCTTTTAAAATGGACAAAAATCGGTTGTATAACCGTCTTTTAACAAATAAGTTCGTTTCACTCACAGGTTTTTAACACCGTTTTTAAACTTTTAGGTTTTTGACCGTATATTTCTTACTTGTTTCTAATTAAGGCTTTGAACAGGTGGAAATTTACCTGCTCAAAGCCTAAATCTTGAAACGGCAATCAATATAGTTCACGTCACGTCAGATTAACTTGATCTGACCCAAACATGACATTTCTAACTTCGTGTTCTCCTAGTGTCGCAAAACAGGATGAAGGGAACCGAAGCACTAATGGAAGAATATTGTTGCTTGTGCAGTTTTAGAAATTTTATTTCTAGGTTTTCTGAAAAATAGGTTTATGTTGAATTTAAAGCACTAAAAAATCACAAAAATATGATGAGATCAGCACATTAGCTACTCTTCCTGACATTTTCAGAATAAACGTTCACTAGGATTATTAGTATTTCTTTCGTTTATTTTTCAGAAATATTTATAACAATGATAAAGTTTTTCAGTTACAAATTTTTTTATAAACCGTGACAATATTTTACACTTTCTTTCTATTTGCATAAAGCAATTAGAGAGAAAGATATTATTGAAACTCTTAAAGAAAAATAACAAAGAAGTTAGGACGAATTTACAATTAGTCCTCATTTGAATTACTTTCTTGATCGCTTTCGCTTCCTTCACTTGAATTATCACTAGATGAAACATAACAACTATCAGTCACGTCTGGTTTTGGTTTGCTTTGCCGATTTGATTTTAATGCCGAGGAGTTTTTCAATCTGGTCAAGGTGTGCTTACAAAACTCTTTCATAATCATGTTATGATCATGGTCAGTATATGCATTGGTGGGTGAACGGATCGAATTTATGATGACGTCATTAATGTGTTTAAACTGGATGAACGGAGGTTTTTTCATCGTACCCTTCCAGGTAAAATGTTGCAGTGCAACATCTGCAATAATAGCTCTCATCGAGGACCGCAATTTAGTTTTGTTATCCTTTCCACCAGAGTAAGAAAGTTGTATCGACTGAATTAGTTTAATTGTAAGTTTTAAGGATGTCACAATAGTGATATTATTGTTAGACTTACCAAATTTAGTTTATAGTCTTCATCACTATCCAAAAGATTTTCAAAGGCAGAAACTTGCTCCAATTCTGTTATTGGTAATTTAAATTTGCTTGTCAATTCAGCTAAATTCACTGGTTTTCTGTTTTTTTTTTTATTCTCCACTAAATTTTCGCTTATTAAATCCAAGTTGGCTTGTATTCGGGCTTCCATTTCTTGTCGGGCTTGCCTCTCTTGTATCAGCATTTGCTTGACTTCGCCTATATCATGGATAGCCTGATTTAGCAGGCTTTCATCTGTGGCTGAGAGAAGAATGACATAAATATACCATACAAAAAACGTTATGCAGAAGTTTAAGCAGTATGAGGAAATATGGATGATAAGCGGGTAAAATACGGACGCCCACAAATTCATAACTTTCTTCGGATGTCGTCTGGATGAATTGTGAAGAAGTTTGAACGAATAACTAATACTTGAAATGTAAGAAGCAGCGCCATAGGTCGTGCAGAAATTAAGAAGAAAGCGGGACCGAAGTACGGCACCCCTACGAAGAGGGTTGAACCCGCCTAAGGTATAACCTAGCTTGACGCAGGAGTTAGCATTAGAGAGGTCCAAAAAAGCAAAGTGTCGAAAAGTTAAAACGATTTTAAAAGGGTCTTTAAAAAAAGTTTCTATGAAGCCAACCAAATCTGAGGTGGTCTAGGGGGTTCCCGAAAGCAGAATCCCTTTTTCATCATTTTTGATCTTTGTTCAGCTACACACTTCCGTTGAAATGACTTTCAAATATTTTTCCATGAAAGCCACGACTATAAGCTTTGAAACAATATTCCATATTCAATAATTGGTAAAGAATTCAAGTTTTAGTGTCAATTTGAATTTGTGAATGCATCAAATTGGCTATTTTAGAGGCAAAACAACTTCACTGCATTCAGATGGACACCAAAAATCGATTTCGTGACCAAATATCAAGTGTCGGGTATCATTCCAAAGGATGTAATTGTGGCTTTTAGGGAAAAATATTTCAAAGTCATTTCAATGGATTCGGCAATGTGTGAAGATGAACAAAAATGCTCAAAAATGAAGAATAAGCGATTCGACTCTTGGGAACCCCCTAGACCACTTCACAGTTAGTTGGCTCCAAAGAAACTTTTTGTCAGGAATCCATTTAGAATCATTTTAACGCTGGGGTCCCAAACTTTTTGACAACCTAATTTTTCCATACATTTTTAGACCACCCTAGTGTTGACGTGTGCGCCGCCGACGGCGCGCCGGCGTGGCGTGAAAAAAAGGCCCACGCCGACCATCGCCGCCGCCGGCAAAAAACTGATCACGCCGCCGCCGCCGACCTTGTTCTATCGGCGTTTCACATAAAATTTTTTGAGCGAACTGTCTGGGGTAAATCATCACCTATCATTGATCGGCCCTCAAACATTGAACAAATTTGAGTCAATCTTGGTAAAATGAATCTTATCTAAAAAATTTTGGGACATAAACGATTCCTCGTGTTATACAAATGAAAATAGGAAAATTATGACATTTCTTTAGTGAAGACCAGAAAAATTGAGAAAAAAGCAAACGAAATTATGTTTAGAATATACTTAAAATGATCCATAACAGGTGCTGCAACGTTACTATATGAAATATTAATTCGGCATAATAAGTGGCTTAGGGGCCGTCTACATATTACGTCACGCTAACAAGTTTTGACTCCCCCCCCTAAATGACCAAAATTGAGAGAAATAAAATGAGTGTGACATAATATGTGGACGGCGCCTTACGACATTAGCTCAATAATCATAGAACTTCAGTTCAATAAAACAATTACATCAATTCTATTGTTCGATTGATACATGTGATTTCTCTAAAACAGAACAAAGCCGAATTTTGATTCCAGTTATGTTTTTGCTCTTGATGGTTTCACTCTATTACTCTATTACTCTATTACTCTGTAACAAAAGAAAGGGTAATACTACGGAAGAAAGTAGTAAAACAGCAAAAAGGGTTGCAGATCGAACAGATTCGATTTTATTAAGTGAATGTAAAGTTAATTTAGTGAATAAGTCAAAAGAAAGTTTTGTGTGGTCTTTTTTTGGTGAACTAGTTTTAAAAAAAGACGGACAAAAAGTCGATCGATTTTCTGATAAATACGTATGTAATCGATGTTTCCAGATTGAATCAGAAAATTCATTGGAATCAAAACTATTAAAGTCGTAAGTAAAAATTTTCAAAATCGATTTAAATATGTAATTGATAATAAGTCGAATTTAGTTGCATCATAAAATCGTACGCGAAAACTGTTAGTACTGGGAATTTGGCATCCCACTTGAAAACGCATGGTATCTCTCATCACAGAACGATAGATGAGGCGGTGCACACATTGGATGCATTTTTTACGACAGATCGCTATGTTCGTTCAATTACGGATACAAAATTTGTGTTGTTACGTGATTTGGTATTTTTGTGCTGTAAAGACCTTTACCCATTCAGCTTAGTTTCTGGTGAAGGACTTGTCGACTTTTTCATGGTGATTACGGGATGAATTGCATTATTAAAATCTGAAGTTTCACAATTTATATGATTTCACAGAAGTATAAAATAATTATATCGACTGAAGATATGCCACATAGAACGTCTATTGGTCGCGCTCTCAGTGACATGTATCAAGATTGCAGGTCGTATGTGATCCAAAGAATCAAAAGCGAATGTCCAAACGTTGCTTCGATGACGTTCGATATGTGGAGCGATAAGCACAGGAGAAGAAACTACATTACATTCACGTTGCACTACATTGACAATCAATTTCAATTGATAAATTTGACATTGGCGACCATCCATTTTCCTCAAAGGCACACTGGACTAAATATTCATTCGGAACTTGAGAAGATCATATTTGAATTCGGTCTCGAAGGCAAAATTCTTTATATGGCGACCGATGCAGGTACCACATTCAAAAACATTTACATTTGGTGTGACTCATGTTAAATTCGAATTTAGGTACAAATTGTCGGTTAGTGTGTGATTTAGGAAGCTTCGATAATTTATTGTGTTTGGGACACGGGCTCCATAATTCAATCATTAAAGATGGTTTCGAAAAAACTCCTGGTATTGTCGAACTGATAAACAAGGTCAAAAATATCGTAAAAGCTCTTCGATATCGCACATCGCGTTTTGAAAAACTTTCGAAAGATCAACATGCGCTAGCGATAGAAATGTCAAAACTCAGTGAAGACCTTCTGATATTTTATGATGAAGATCAAGATGATAATGAAGCTATACCTAAGCCATCTACTTATCCAGCAGAGCCCATATCATTAAAACTCGATGTGAAGACTCGTTGGCATAGCCAACTAACTATGATCGAGAGTTTTACTTGTCAAAACAAAAATGTTGTCAACGTGATGCTACAGAGGTAACATTACCGTTCTGTCGCAAAATTTTTTGAACGTCTTCGTTATTAAACGTATTCGGCCATAGGATTATTGATTCATTTGAATTACTTACTTCACACAGGGATCGTACACAAATGACATCACGCTTCGAGGAGGAGGCGGGGTACAACGAAACATGTCGGTCCTAAAAAATTTGGGTCAAATTTGACAAAATTTACGTGGCGGGAGAAGAGGTTTAAAAATCAGAAATAAAGCGTGACGTCATTTGTGCACTGCCCCATATATGGATAGCATCAGCTCGTGAAACATGAATAGTAAAACTACGTACATTTACTAATGAAGAACGTACTAAATGGCTTTTCGGTCACGATCACGAAGATTTTAAGCCGATTTTATTATTTTTCAGTATTGGAAAGGGCGACCTTGTTCTCAACCAAACCGAATATTCATTGCTACACGAGTTATGCCATTTTCTTAAACATTTCAAGAAGATAACAGAACTTCTTTCCGGTGATCAGTATCCGACTATTAACTATGCGGTACTATTCAGGAGTGAGCTGAAAGCGGTTTTGGAAGTAGAGGCTCGAGATTCCAATGAAATAAAACGTCTCAAACAGAACATTGAAAATAACTTCGACCATCGCTTCCCCTTGTTGGAAATTCACATTGTTTCTGCTTTATTGGATCTGTTCGGGATCCACCGTTGGTATAACTCAACGGGCTCACATTATTGCAGTTGCCGCGCCTGAACGCCCTCTTTTATATATTTTATGTATTAGAATTCATTGTGTCATTGACCTTGCAAAGTAAGTCAGCTGTTGTTGTTGCTTACAAATATGTTAGTAGAGGCCTATGTGTTTTGATGTAAATAAAACTCAAAAATTAATTGAAATAAGTTGGGTAACGCTAGTAAATTAGTTCCCAAAGTGTGCACATTTTTTTTTTTTTGTTTGGACCAGCGTGTACGCCAGCCGTAGAAATTTTACCATAAAATGCCTTAGATAAGTATTCGGATCAATTTCTTCCAATAATCTCGATACTTTGTGGTGAATTATTATTACAGATGTGAATATTCCATAAGACCAACTGATGATCCAGTGACTAGATTTAATTAAACGGCTTGCACTTACTTATTTGGAACCAAACGAATGTGGGAAATATTGGTTTGGAGACCATCGATCGGTAGATCGTATATAAAATCGTTGGAGATTGTTATGAAGAACCAACGATCACCAATTGAAAATGTATTGCTTTGAACCATAATAAAAATTTCTTCAGCTATTCGAATCGCTGCTTCTTTAGTTATTGATTTCGCGCGCAATTTTTTGAACGACGCTACTAGTTGTGACGTAATTTTAAATGTTGATTTGGTTTTCTGTTGACTTAAATTTAATTATATTCGGCCGTTATTTGTAGTCGCCGTAGTATTTAATTTTTTTTGTGTGTGGCCGGAACGTATCGCTGACGCCGTTATTAATTCTTATTGTTGTGGCCGGAACATATCTCTGTCGCCTATATCTTAATATTATTTTGTGGCTGGAACGTATCACTGTCGCCCTTGTATGCACTGCACTTTATTTGTTAAATTTTCATTTTGTGGACTGTATTTCATTTAATTAATTTTACTTCCATTCACCGGTTGATTTTAGTTGGCGAACGAAGGACCATGAACGGAAATGGAGTATTTCCGTCATTATAATAAAAGAACTTAATTTGATTCTATTATATATTTGCTACGATGTTTATATCAACTGGATATGAATACAAAGAGAGCGCGAAACTATGATGTTTCCGCTTATATAACATAATTCTAATACATAAAATATATAAGAGAGGGCGTTCAGGCGCGGAAACTGCAATAATGTGAGCCCGTTGAGTTTCAGTTTCAGAACTTACTTGATGTCACGGAATACCTTAAGCGTAACAATATTTCGGCAGTGGAATTACTGCTAAAATGGTTAGAGAAATTGAATTCATGTAATGCTGAAAGTAGCAATCAACGGTCATCAAAACAAAATTTGAAAACGACTGAAACTCACTGTTATATCGACGAACTTGTCGAAAGACATTCTACGTTGGCATCAGTACGTGAAAGTACATCCATGTCTACTATTTCACAATGTCAGCGTGAATGCCATTTCTTATTAAGCATGGGAGGGAAAATAGAAATGCAAAATATTTTACTGTTTTGGAAAAATCAAACAGATTCAATGCCAAGATTATCTAAATTGGCTTCAAAATTATTTTGTATTCCAATAACAAGCACACCATGTGAACGTAATTTTTCAATAGCGGGAAAAACTATTGATTCGAAACGTTCACGCTTGTCTCCGGACAAATTAGACTACACCTTATTCATCCATAATAATTACAGTTTCATTAAGGAAGTAACGTTACGTAAAGGTGTGGCTCTTACTGTTGTTCGATTAACTGAATAAAAAATATTTATGACGGCACAGATATTTAGCTTTTATTTATGAAATTACGCCGGTGGCGCGCCGGCGCCGCCGAAAATTTTCTTGATTAGCGCGCCGCCACCAATGCTCAGAAGGTCACGCCGCCGCCGCCGATTGCTCAAATATCGGCGCACACGTCTACCCTAGTGAGCATCAACGTACGATTAATATTATTTCACGAAATTCCAATGTTTGTTGATGCGGGAAAAGATCAAAATTAAATAAAAAGTCACAGGGCGGAAGTTCCAAAAGCGACACATTTTCGATTTTGTGTTTAGCTTGAGCTCCTTAATTTTTTCATGAATGGTATCAGTTACGAGCCTTCCTCCAGTTACAAGCCTTAAAAGAAAGGTATGCGTAGTATTATCACGCATGAAAGAGACGTTGCAGACAAAAAACATATGCAGGGGACCCGTACGTTTCAGAATAGATGTGGCAAACAGACATATTTTCAAAAAATATTATTTGTACTACCGCCGATATCAGAACCGACCTAGAGCACTAAGGAAAAGCCTCTGACCCATACTTCCATAGACAAAAAAGTTTGCCACTGCCACCGATCTTCTATCACTTATAGTTCTCAAAATGTTTGAATTACTCGAAAATATATTGTCTAGATCGATCCACGCTAACATTAGCGGCCATAAAGGAAAGTCATCATGACATGCGTATCTCCGCAACCAAACAATTTTCCCTTTGACACCGATCTGCCATCTCTAATAGTTTTCAAAATATTTGAATTTTTCCAAAATAAATTGCCCAAATTGATCCACCCTAACATTAGCGGCCATCTTAGGCTCGGCCCGGGCCCCATTTTTTCTCGGATGCTCTTAAGGCTTTCATTACCTATCGAACAGAAAAAGAATCACGAAAATCGGATGGAATTTACTCGATTTATGTATAAAAAACAAGAAGGGCCCTAGTGGATCCGCTTCTTTAGGGCTCTAGCTAGGCCCAGCGATCCAAAGTAAAAATATTTTTTTCCTCAAATTGTTGGGCATTCCCAGACCTTTGGATTGAAAACTTTTTTGTGAAAATCGGAAAAGATTTACTCGAGCTATGCACAAAAAACACGTAGGGCCCATGTAGAGACTCAGTTTTAGAGCCCTGCCTGAGTCCAGGCGCTCAGATTCAAAAAAGTTTCTTCCATAAATTTTAGGGAATTGCTTTATCTTTTGATTAAAAAAAAGTTTTGAAAATCGAAATAGATTTACTCGAGTTATGTACAAAAGATCGAAAATCACTTAAACGGCCCTAGCTTGGTGGCCCTTGGGCTGACAGTGCCCAGATTCTATTCCAGATTTTTTGATTATCTTTCAGGGAAAAAAAAGTTTTTGAAAATCGGTTGAGCGTTACTCGAGTTATCGTGTTGACAGACGAACGGACGGACATTTTTAGACCCGTACGAAGTACGAAGGTCTGATGCGTTTACGAACCCGGGAGTAAGGCGGAAACTTTTCTTGTTGCCTCCAGACGACAAATCAGCGAAAAAAAAAATTTCCGTCTGTCGGTCTGTCTATCCGTCAGCACGATAACTTGAGTAAATCTTGAACGATTTTCAAAAACTTTTTTTTTCTGAGAGGTAGTCGAAAAACTGAGGTCAAGTTCGAAGATGACCAAAATCGGTCGAATAGTTCCGGAGATATGGTTGAAAAGGTGTCCAAAAACGTGGTTTTTCGAAAGTCGGTGAAACTTTTTCACGCATTTCTCAGCAAGTAAAGCACGTAAATTGTTCAAATTAGCGTTAAATGAAAGAATTAGATGTCACAAAACTGGGAAAAAATATATGCGGAAATCGGTTGAGTGGTTTGGGCACTGGAACCCACGGAATGGAGAAAATTTTATTTCTCAGCCATAAACGATGCGAGATGGGTTTTCATCAACCTATGGTTTATTATGATTATGAAACATAGAGACTTACTCCCGAAGACAAAGCTGTAGAGAAATAAATTTTAGCGAACACGTGTTTCAGGGTTTCCTCGAGAAATGTCCCAGTCCTGGGATTCAGCCACTTCTAGAGTTCAGAGGGATGACTCCTATCTCTAGAGCTATGGCAGCTAGAAAGTTGCTTCCAAAGGCAAAGTTGTAGAGAATTAAATTTTATACGTACTTCGGGAGGGCTTTCAACATTACCTTGGGTAATTTTTATGAGTCATTCAAACTTTTATAGTTCTAAAGGAATTTGAATCTGACAAACATTATATCAAGAAACTTGATTATGCATTCTGATGCGCATTATATTTATGATACATAGTAAGACTTTAGTACGTCGAGGCTTTTCGCCCGTGAAGGCTTTACGTACGGGTCTGCTTTGCTCATGTTTTTTATTGCTGATTCGTCATCTAAGGACCGAGGTCGGTGCTTCCCCCCTACTCCCGGGTCGATATTCTACTGGTTACAAACGTCGTGGTAAACGCATAATACCCCTTTTCGAAGAACTTCGTTCGTACGGGTCTACCGGGTGGCACAAAATTTGGACGCGTCACATAATCCGGACAAATATAGCAGGAAATTTTGTTCGGATTTTGTGCCATGCATATTTTGTGCAACCAGATTTTATCCTCAGGTATGATGACGAGCCCGAAAAAATTACATCGTTCAACAAAACACAAACAAAATTGGAGTAGAAAAAAGAGTTACACTAGAAAATCATCGCCAGATGCTTAGAAAATTATTTTAAAAAAATAGTGGCGAACAACAAATTCGCACCTTGTGGTGCTTAAAGGGCAGAACGGATTTTTCAAATATAAATCTTTAGAGCGCAGTGTAACTCTAAACCGAGGCGCCGAGGTGCAGTATTACATCATGAAATATAATTTTTGTCAGCAAACAAATGAAGGAAAATAAGATGATAAGAACGCACAATAATTCATCAAAAAGATCAAAAATTACATTCCATGAATTTCATATTATTTGCGGGAATACGGGGAAGACGCGCTTCGGCGAATGGAAAAGTCTGGGTTTTTTATATCAGAATAATAAGAAAAAAAAATCTGATGAGCATATTGAGACGTTTTCGAAAGTTCATAAAAGTAAATCTCAATGAGCTTACCATTGATCTGCCACGAAAAAGAATCCTGCTCTTGATGAGTATGAGTAACATTCGATGTAGCGTTTTTACTTGGAACAAAAACTTCTGTACTGTTCGTGCCGAAAAAGTTATCCGAAGCGAATATTGGATGGAACGACTTTTCTTCAAAATGTTCAACATCAAAGTTTTCAACCGCACTGCTGCTGAATTCTGCTACTTCTGGCACATGTGTTTGTGTTGAATCGAAATGTGGTTGAATCGGTGGGAAACTTTGATCGCCATTAAATGTAGTCAGGATTGATTGAGTAATGGAAGGATGAGAAGGAATGGTTGATGCTGCGTTAGTTGATGTTTTTACTGAAGAATTTGTCGTTCGATGCTTTTTTTTTCTTTTCCTTCGAAGCACTTGTGTTCCGAACTGACGAGGAAGATGATTTTTCTTGTAGTCTTTTTTTCTTTCTTTTTTTCTCCTCTTTGTTTGTTTTTCAGCAATTTTTCTTATGTTTGATGAAGGTATTTCTAAAAGCAGTACATTCGGGTGTGCTGATTGAGAAGTAGTTGCATCCATTGCCTCAATTAATTGGCAGTTTACATCTATTTCATGCCCATTGGCATGGGTTTTCACAGGATGTAATCTTTTTAATTTTTTTATTCGCAACGCTTCTTGCTCCGCCTCGGAATTCTGATATTGGCTGTACAATATTTCCGCCGATATAGCCGTGTCATAAGAATCTATTGATGATAAAAAAAAATGAAGCTGAAAGATGGAATTTTTTGCAATTATGAAAAACTAACCTATACAGTCTTTGATGAGGACAAAAGGATATTGCTTCCACTCGTTTAAATCAGGTTCAGTTGGATTTTTGCGGTTGAATATCGACGTTTTTGGCCAATATAAAATGTTGTTTTTTATCCAGATTTTGGGTGCAGCTGCGACACAAGTCTTACCATCTTCTGTCGTTTCAACTATTGCGTATCCTGTCATATTTTTTGCAAGTACTTGACTGAGCGTCTTAAACGTCCATTTTGTATTCACCGTTACTCATAGCTTTAATTTTATTTGTATGTTATATGTCGATTCATTTGTATGATTGTATATATTGTTGCAAAATTAAAGGTAGGTACACACGTAAAAAGACAAATACTTCACTTAACACTTAAAGTGCACACGAAACATTGTTCTTAATCGAAAGTATGATACATCGGGAAAAATGCATTTTGACTGTCATTTATTTTTATACGAAACATTTTGCACTTGAAATTGTCAATATTTAATGTGATAGGTTTTGTACGGATCTTACACTTGTAAATGTTCAAATGCACTGATTGCAGCGGTCGTTCGTAGAAACTGGTTTGCATTTTTTTGTCTTGCACGTACCCATGAATTAAGATGCCATCCGTTCCTTTAGTAAAGTGACTTACTTTTGCGAGGCTATCGTCTTTTGTCAAAAGCCAACCATTACGTTCGGAAGAATTTATAAAAGTCTTGGCCAAATGTAGCTTTTTGTACACTGGAACAGGTACAGTAACATCATCACATTTACTTAGGTAAGGAAATTCCCTAGCTAATTCTGGGGTCAACAACTTGTATACATATATGTAGTTCCATTATGCGCTTTGCAACTTGCTCTAAAGGTAAATGTCCACTGCGTAGAAGGCTTTTCAAAACTCCCAAGTTTGTTTCAAATCTGAATGCACTACATTTGTCGAGATCACCATAACGTTCTACGTCGTCAACAACGTGAATAAGGGAGTGAGTGTTGTATGTATACCGATCATTACCGTATATTTCGCCGAATCGCTCTACAAACTGAATTAACAGGGCTCTTGCTACGCTTGCATATTTCAATAAAGATTTACTTGAAAGAATGGTTACAGCGCAATGTAATGCAAGAAAATGGTTATACGCTTCTGGTGTTAAGTGGTCTTTCAGAACTACTGGTCCTACTTTTAATAAGAAAGTTCTAAACTCTGTTCCTTTCCAATATTTTAAGCAAGAAATTGGTCGACACTTACGGTTAATATCGCTGGGTTGAGTTTCGCGAGCCTGTAAAATTTTGAACGATATTCCTTGTATGTCAGCTGCGCTAAATTTGGTATTATAACAAGCTGTACCCTTCAACCAGATGTTGATCATAGTTCGCATCACACCGAGTAAAATCAAATGAAGGTAATCCAATGGGAACGAACGAACCATATCGATTGGTAATTCTTCCAAAGGAGATGTTGACCAATGATGTTCTTCTTGTTCTTTTCCTCGGAATGACTCATTAGTTCTCAGTGCTGAGTTCGTTTCAAGCAAGCAGACGTGGTCGCTTAAATACTCTCCCTCCACGGTGCATCTTTCACAAGAAAAAAAGCCACTGTGCCCTTTGATGCATTTCAGATAAGCTCGTGCCGGAGCATCACAGATGCACATGTAAATTTCAAACGAGTGATGCTCGCCGCTGTCTGACCAAAGTCCTTCTTCCAAGAGCATTATCATCTCGTCAACAAAAGGTCTCAAATATTCTTCGAAAAGTGGTTTCCCTTCACCATACCATATTCTAACAAAGAATGGCTCCATCTCGAATTCGTCAATAGCGCATTGTATAGGCCAGAACTCTTCGGCAGAACTTTTTGATGGTTTAATACCGTCGACACTAATCAATAATTTGAGTTTATTGGGGCATTTTCTGTTATTAATAATCAGCTTAAGGTTGTTCTTCAAGCCTGGATTCCAATACTTGCCTAATGCCACCTTTTCGATAGCAACTGTCTTTGGGGTATATAGTAGAGTGCGAGCATCCGTTGGAACATATTGAACGACGTACGGCTTTATGTTTTTTAATAATTCAATCAACGCATTCAATTTGATTTTTTGCCTCAACGCCTATTTTCTCAACTTTATTTCAAGACTTTCACCAATATTTTCATTATCGTTTACCTTTTCTTCATCATTTTTAAACAATTCTTCAAGCGCTTCATCACCACTACAGTCACTATCATCACTATAGTCACTATCATCACTATAGTCACTATCATCACTATCACTACACTCATCAAATTCACTCCAAACATCTTCTTGCGATAAAAGTACGTTCGTTGGGTTCTTTCTTTTTTCTTCAAACTCCAAGAATTGTGCGTCGGTCACAACAACTTTGTTCTTCATTTCACTTGATTGAATTTCATCCAAACGGCGTTTTACAGCGCGTTCAAACGTTCTGCGACTCGTTAGCGCGCTTGAACGTTTCATTGTATAAGAAAAGATGACGTGGTTTCACGTTGAGAGTTTAGTAAAGACTAAATTAAATTTAAGCATCTCGTAAAGAATATAAAAATCGCAACACGATTTAGTTAAACGACCGTCAGATAACTTATTAGTTAAATACAATTTGCACAACCCTATTAGTTGTATAACGGTTATTTAACTAAAAAGTTGCAAACAAAAAACGTGCTAGAAACTTTTTCGTTTAATAACCGTCATACAACTATATAAGTACCTCTTTAACTTATTGGTTATAAGACGGTTATATAACTTTTCCATCCAAAAATAACTTTTTGGTTACATGACCGTTTTGTAACTAATTGGTCACAAATTATTTTTTAACTTTTTTGTTAGAAAACCGTCTTTAAACTAAAAAGTCAACTGACACGTAAGTAAATAGAACCAATTTGTTAAATGACGGTTATATAACCGTAAAATAGTTATATAACTTATTGGACATTTTTATAACCTAAGTTGTAAAATGCTACTTGGGAGTGGATAAACATCCAGGATTATTGACCAGGTATGAGAACCTCTGAATTTGTGAAAGTGACAACGATTTCATTCCTAATTTTCTAATAAATTACTTCTACCGCATAGTTAATCCGTGTTCAAAAATTTTCTTTGATATACAAACGTCCTGTCTGTTACATCATCATCATCCTCATCATCACACTTTATAGACCGTTTGTACCTTTCGGTGTGAGGTCTTTACTACTGACCATGGACCACCCTTCTCCATACCCCCCTATCCTGTGCCAAGGAGATGGTTTGTTCGCCTAGAGAAAGTCCCCTAACTTCTAAATCGGATTTAATTGAGGCTATAAACCTTCTCCTTGGCCTACCCCTGGGACGCACACCCGGGACTTGAGCATCCAATATCCTCTTTGGTAGCCTGCTATTACCCATCCTCTGAACGTGCCCGTACCACCGCAGACGACTAATCCTTGCCGCCTCTTCCACTGATGTAACCCCTAAGTTGTCCCTGATGTCGTCGTTCCTAATATGATTGTCCCACTGTTCCCTCCGATTTACTTTTGCTATGCTCCTAAGAACCCTCATATCAGAAACCTCCAGGTCATGCACAAGGTATCCGCAGTCCACCCAACTTTCACTACCGTATAAAATAGTTGGTCTGAAGATTGACCTGTGAATAGCTAGCTTTGTGCCACTACTTAACTCCTTTTTGTTGAACACATACGACCTCAACTGACTGGCCACTGCATTTCCCATTCTTCTCCTTTCTTCAAATTCCCTAACTAACTTGCCATTCTCCGAAAAAATGGCTCCTAAATATTTAAACTCAGAGACCTGTTCCAACTGCTCCCCATTTAAACTGCAAACTACATCCTTCCGGGATTTGCCAATATGCATAACTTTAGTTTTACTGACACTTATTTTCATGCCGTATTCCTCACATGCAGCATTCAGGCAGTCTAAATTCTCCTGCAAATCCTTGGCATTATCTGCTAATAGAGTTAAGTCATCCGCATAGGCCAGGATTTTCATGATTACTTCCCCCACCTTCACATTCCCTTGCAAATTCGCTTGCCTGATAATCTTGTCCATAAAAATTATGAACAGAAGAGGGGAGAGACAACAACCCTGACGAACTCCCTCATTAACTTCGAAAGCCTCACTAATTTCACCATCTATCCTTACCGCAGCCTTGCTCCCTGAGTAGATGCTTTTGTTACGTATTCGTAAAATCATATGGAACATAACAGAATATAATATACAACGCGGCCCGTTTAATAATACAAATAATATAAAAAAATTATATCTTCAATATTATACAATCTTTCCAAGCTCGAAAGTTTACAATTATGTCTTTCGAGAGTTATTTTTGTGGGTTTAAAATACAATGAATAAATTCCAATTCGGTGTTGCCGCTTTTGGACGAATGTATGTAAACAAATTGGCCATGTCATGTCATTTGTCAACAAAAACACAAATCGGAAGATTCCCGTGAAGATCAGAAATTAAATTACATTTTTTTTATTAGAAAAGTTAATTCGAAACTTCACAAAATTTTACATTTTTTTCTAAATAGATAAACGGTTCTAATAAAAACAAAATTCTCGAAAATCCACTAGAGGAAAGCGAAATAATGCTTGCAGAAGCTGGAAGTCTTCAAACACTTTTCACACGATAGAAATTAGCGATTTTTTGAAGGATACACCATTTATTAAAAAAAAAAGATATTCAAAACTCCACAATTAAACACAGCGCTACAAATGATCAAAACGTAATAACAATTGAAATTGTTTTAACTGAAGTAAAACAATAATTTGTGAGATACTTCACTAGAAAATCTAAAATTTTAAAAAATTCCCTTGAAGTATAGCAGTATAGCAGTATAGAAGTATAGCTGTCAAAGCATCAATCAAAACAATGGATGATAATGTAGATAAAGATGATGAAAATCAAAATACGATTGACCCGTACGGTTATTTCAAAAAGAAATTGAATTTTCAAAAATTCAGAAAGTTCAAAATTATCAAGAAAACCCAAATATTTGAAAAATCCCAATTCCTTCTCCATATATAAATTTTTGTGAAAATAAAATTTCAAGGAAATCCCAAAATTACAGGAAAATATAAGTTTCTAGAAAAATTGCAAATTATCAAAAAAATTAAAAATTTAAAAAGAATTAGACACGTTTAAACCATACAAATCGCCAGGATTAGATGCTATCATCCCAGCAATGCTAAAGCATTCGCTTGATACCATAATCCACATCTTATGCGATATCTTTAAATCATCCCTCAAACTAAAGTATATCCCTAAATGCATGAGAGGGGCATTAGTTATTTTCATCCCGAAACCGGGCAAAAGCAACTATTCATTAGCGGAAAGTTTTCGACCTATCAGCCTAACGTCATTCCTGCTTAAAACGCTAGAAAAGATAATCGATAGACATTTAAGAGACGAACCTTTGATGCTACACAAAATACATGAAAAACAGCACGCGTATAAAAGCGGCAAATCAACGGAAAATGCACTTTACAATCTAGTTAGCAACATTGAGCAGGCAATGGAAGCACAGGAATTCGCGTTGGGGTGCTTTATCGACATAACGGGGGCATTTAATCATGCTACATATAGAGCCATCAAAAAAGCATGTCACCGGCATAATTTCAACCCGGGAATTACAGGATGGATAATGACTATGCTACTCAATAGAGTTATAATCGTAAAATTCGGCTCGTATAGCATTACTGTCTCGGCAGTTAAGGGATGCCCTCAAGGTGGAGTTCTACCCCCACTGCTATGGTGCCTAGTAATTAACGAATTGATTTGTACTCTGTCTGACCTAAAATTTCAAACTGAAAGTTTCTCAGACGATCTAGCTGTACTAATCAAAGGCAAATTCGTAAACGTGTTATGTGACTTACTTCAAACTTCTTTAAACATCGTTTCAAGATGGTGTGATAAAAATGAACTTACTATTAACCCGGATAAGACCAATATGATACTCTTCACTAGGAAAGCAATAAGGGGAATAAAAATTCTGGTAATTAAAGGAATTCCAATAAAATTTGTTAAAGTTGTCAAATACTTGGGAATCCTTCTGGACTATAGACCATACTGGATCGAAAACCTAGAAGCACGGTTAGAAAAAGCGTTGATTGCCTTATGGCAATGTCGCAAAGCGTATAGCACAACATGGGGACTCTCGCCAAAGGTAATGCACTGGATCTATACTACAGTTATCAGACCAATCTTGACTTATGGCTCGTTTCTGTGGAATCACATATGTAAATTAAAGCATGTCTTGTTAAACAAATTTCAAAGGAGGGCTTGCATAGCCATAACTAGTGCCTGGAAATCAACTCCCACTGCAGCGATGGAAGCCTTACTACACTTAACCCCACTACATATCTACATCGAGGCAGAAGCACTAGCCGCCCTGAGCAGAATCAACAGGGACCGTAAGATCTCACGAGGGACGAACCACACAAGAATCTGGAACAACTTAGGGAGGGTGGATCCCTCAGTGCACATGCCTTCAGACAGAATAGCACCGACCCACAGATTTAACAGGAAATTTGAGGTGAGAATACAACCAAGATGAACCGGACACTAAAGTAAGTATACCACTAGGAAAATACTCTTCAATATACCTAGCAGAAGTAAGAGCTATATTAGAAGCATGCTTCATTACAGAAGAAAAGAATATGAAGGACGAAATAATCTTCATCTGTACAGACAGTCAAGGAGTCCTCAAGGCCCTATCCTCAATTGTTTTCAAATCGGCACTCACGCTAGAATGCTGGGAAGCACTCAACAATGTTTCCTTATCAAACCGAGTAGACCTGCTATGGGTTCCAAGCCATTCTGGCGTAAAGGCAACGACAGGGCAGACGAATTAGCGAGGCAAGCAGCTTTAAGCACAATGCTAGGTCCAGAACCGGCAAATGTTACACCTCACACGTTCATCAGAAGCAAAATACAATTCAAGAGGAAACATGAGTTTACACACTACTGAAACCATATAGGAGGCTGTCGGCAAGCAAAAAATTGCATCAGAATCAACGAGACCAACTCTAAATATCTTATAAACGTCAGCAGAACCAGATTAAAAACCTTCACCGGGGTGATGACCGGTCACTTTTTATTTAACAAACACCTGACTACAATCGGTAAACGCACGGACCCAAGCTGTGATCTATGTGGAGAACACATGGACACAGCTGAACACTTTTTATGTTTAGGAGGAAGTATTTGGGCGGCTATACAATTAGGTACGACCTAATCAAATCCCTACATCCACAAAATATCCTAAGCTACATTACTAGCTCAGGTAGATTTGACAAAACAATAAACGTGTAGGAAAACATAGTGAGCACAATGGGCCCACACAGTGACCTCCGTGCGCTTTCTATCTCCGATAGAACACTAATTTTAATAAAAAAAAAATTAAAAAAATTAACGAACTCAATGAAACTGCATTATCGATATACAGTTAGCAAAAGCCAAAAGCGACAACACTAAAACTGGGTGTGGGTTTTAGATCTCAAAGAACTCGCAGAACCCACAAATCGCAAGTTTTGTATAATTTTTCATTTGGATCGATCGTATTATAATTTATTATTTTTATATAGAACAATTACTCACTAGTTCTAAACATTTTTAGGGAAACCAGAAGACAATACAAACGATTCCACACCGCAAAATTTTATACAAGGATATCATATCAGCATCTAAGTTCCACCAAAGTACTAAACCAATCAGGCAAAAAGCAATCAACACACGGCCCACCCAGGAAATCGGTATCACGGACTTTCACCTCCTCACTTCATCACTACATATGAGTAAGAATTAATCATCCCCAACTCCCAATAACCCCCCTTAAACCAAAAAAAATGAATAACGTGACTAAAGCTACGACACGCGAGAGCGACCGACCAATGCCCCCCCTCGTATTATCCGTAATCTTTTCATTCATGACTTTCAACGAGCTCATAACATTCCATGACGATTTCATGGAGTGGCAGGACAGGTCCCCTAAAAGAGTTCATCGATGCCCAATACTAAGCGCGATAAAACACGCCCTTTTCCTAATGTCGCGATCCAAAACCTTAGTCACTTACGTTACAGATGAATACGCTGTAAACCCCACCATGTTATATTATCAAATTATGACCCACATGGACGTATCTCAGTTAACCTCTCTGACCTTATACATTGAATATGATTTCAACTACTACAGCAATAATGACGTTTATTATGAATTCGACTTCCGGCCGGCGGTTAACCTCAAATACCTAGCGGTATCAGGAGGCGTATTAGAATGTATCCGAATATATCCCGAAAACCTTAATACCATAAAATTGATAGATATGGTACCGGAACATAGACGGGAAGTAGACACATTCCTGACCTCACTCAATAATGTTCAGCACCTGGTAACGGATTTCTTGCCCGAACAAATATTTATTATGTCTCCCACTCTCAAAACAGTGACCTTAGAACTCGATTCATAATACCCCATGGAATTAAACAGAGCCCTTGAGTTTATTCGAGTCCACGCTAATACCCTGGAACACGTAATATTGCTATCGGCACGATTAGAACACCGCGTCCTCATAGATTCAATGATCTAAAGATGTGGACCCTTGCCCAAACTTAACCACCTGACGCTAAACCTTAATATATCGGAAGATAAATATTACGCATTACCCTTGCGGACTAAACAACATATGCCCCAACTAAAACATCTGGACTTAGGGTACTATCGAAGAATACCCTCAAGGAACTTGCGCCGTCTGGCAATGGAATCGAGTTCATTAGGGCGGATAGCTTTGTTCCCCACCAAATATTATTGGGACGAACAAAACGAAACAGATTCACAAAGGCAGATGACACTGGGATAGGATAGGATAGGATAGGTGGGTAGATTCCTTGCGAAAATGTAGCACCTAGGCCTCAAATGGGCCTGTTGTGCGCGCCCACAGTTAAGACCTCAGTGAGGCTGTATTTTTAATTGTTAAGTACTTGTTAAGTACTTGTTAAGTACAGCTGTTAAAAAAATTGAGGATGTGCTTGGGATGAATGCTCCAAATAGAACCGTAGCCCAGTCGATAGGCACCTAGATGTTTTGCTCTTGAAATCGCCAAGGCTGGACAGTGGCAGAGAAAGTGTTCAGCTGTTTCGATCTCCCCGCATTTAATACAGTAGGGATTGTCCACCAGCTTCATGGTGAACAAATGTTTGTTCAGTGAGTAATGGCCTGTTAGTATGTCGGTTAGCCTCTTAATATTTCTTCTGGTTTGAGACAAGAAGTATTTCGTATGCTTCCCATTTATCGATAAGCAGTTTTTGGCCTGTCGAGCCGAGTTCAATAGACGCCATTGGTTTGCAAAAAACTCGCCTTTCCACATATCAATGAAGGTCTGCAGAGTCGAGAGTGACACTGGTAAAGCAGGCTCTGGACCGCAGAACGGCGTTGCAGATGCTTTCTTGGCCAATAAGTCGGCTTTTTCATTACCCTTGTGGCCATTGTGGCTCGGGATCCATACCAGCGAGATTTGCCGTTTATTAGCGATTGACTGAAGTTTGTCATGACAATGGAGCATGAGAGAAGAGGTGAAGACGCATCTTCTAAGCGATTTCAAAACTGCTTGGCTATCCGTTAGGATGTACGTTGGCAGCTGTGAGTCTACATCCTTTTCTAACTCGTGACAGCAGCCGATGATTCCAGCGATTTCTGACTGATAGACGGTTGAGAATTTACCTAGTGGCACCAACACTTCTGAACCGTCTTGAATACAGTGGAGGCCAGCGCCGGCGGACCCGTTGTTGAGGGAGCCGTCAGTGTACCAATTGACGGAGTGACACTGGGATACCCCTTCCCTCCATGCAACTTCATATATACCCCCAAAATGAGGCACTACGACTAGGACTATAGGGAATGACCACGGATGACTGATTTAACCTACCCTGACCCTACTCACCCCTTGACATAAAAACGTAACCCGATGAACCTCCTTAAACATTCCTACCATTTCTATAAAATTAAGGGGATGAAAATTTATGAGATAAAAACGCGGCACGTGCATTTTGAAGATGCACCTGCTTTAATCAATCATAAATCGTGAACAAGCTTTCTATATGCAAAATTAATGCTGGTTTACCTTCCCGTACGCATAAACATTTCATTACTAACGGTTATATTTCTTGAAATTGATTAACTAGTTACCAAGAAAAATAATAGAAAAATTATCAAGATAAAAAAATTTTTGGATAAAGAAAGACAATTCATGGGCATAAATATATTAATAATGATGAATTTCGCAATAATATCCGTAATATCATTGCTTGAGAATTTTGACGAGCGATCTATATTAACCACCTTGCTGATTTAGACATAAGGATATTTTATATTTTATTATGACAATCTTTTAACGGTACCAATATCAATAATCAATCATATTTTTCGAACATCGACAAAAATAGAGAAGAGAAAACCACATATTATCCAATATTATAATCCATATATATTCCAATATTATAATCGCTAGTCAAATAATAAAAAAAAAATAATAAATAAAGTGAAAAAAACAAAAGAAAAAACATAAAAAATGGAAATAAATAATCAAGAAGAAAAAAACATATATGATAACCATAAACACTTAACTATTCCAAACATTAATAAATACTTAATACAATCATATTCATAGGTTAAGAACGTTATATAAAATAACCACATGTGCATTTATTCAATAAAGGAACTCGCGGAAAGCATGTCACTACAACCATACGGCATATTAACGTTTAACACAAGCCAAAATCCTTCTTTACTATTGAACTCATTAAAGGTACGAATTGAACCTATGGCATTGAGCTTATTTGTGAGTTTGCACGTCGAACGCTTATCTTAGTGAAACTCGCATAAACCTTCGTCATTTTGCGGTTACTTCCTGCGGAAATAACTTAACTCGGGGAGAATACCCTGTCCTATCCCAGCCAGACATGCATTATCCTGCAAAAGAATCAGACAAGAACGTGAGAAAATATTCAGGAAAATCGGTGTCAACAAAACACCCATGGCATACGAATATATTCCTGTTAGCATATAAGACATCATATCAATGCGAAATGCAGTATATGTGACTTATGCATCCGAATCTATGAACAATGAATGTAATTGTAATGCAGATTCGATATCTCACAAATTGTTTTGTCTGGATCAAAATGCATAAGTTAAAGGAATGCATGTGAACGGATGTGGATATATCTCACCGTCGTGGGCGATGAGAAAAAATAGGCGTTCGATCTGAAGTTTCACAAGACATAAATGTCAGTCGCAATCGAGGATCAAAAGAGTTCAGTTCAGTTCAGCTCGTAAGTTCGGTCGGTAAAGTTCAGTTCGCAGTTCGTTTTGTTTAACTTATTAAGTGAGTTCACCGGTATAGTTCAGCCCGCTAGTTCGTGCATTACAGTTATGGTGACATAGTTCTGTAACACTTAATCGAATTCAGTGTTTTCCTTTATAATAACATACAAATATCTTAAGACAATTGCTTGGTAGAGAACCAATAATCCTATAACTCCCTCCCATATTCTGTGCTACATCTCTCCCGGGCAAAAACGGGTCTCGTGCATCACAATCACAAAATTAACAAATGTGAAGCAAAAAGAAATGAATGTTTTATCTGTAAGCGTACGGGAGAAAAGTTAAAACTAAATTTAGATCTTACTCATCCAGTATGGAGTAGAATGTGTCCTGTTTATCAAAAAAAAAAAAATTGAGAGCAAACGTAAACAAATAAACTATGCTCAATAGCAATTAATGGACTTGTGTGACGGGAAAAACCAGTGTATGTATTTAAATGTCCGCAGTTTATATAAGAATTATGTTGATACACAATTTATGATAAAGGAAAAATCACCAAAATTATTGTTCATCAGTGAAACAAGGCTTGTAGATGGAATTGATAATAAAGAAGTAAATGTAAAATCATATAAGTTGATACGGTGTGATATGCTGTGATATATAGGTCTCAAATGGTAAATGAGCATGTTTTCATTGACTTATTTCGAAATTGGTGCGAAAGTATTATGGATTATGAGCAAAATATATACATCAGTGGGGACTTTAATATAAACTTACTTACAAAGACGATATACAGTAATAAAATGATAAAAGTCATAAATGATATGGGACTAAAACAAATAGTGAAAGACGCTACAAGAATAACAAAACTGTCGAAGACATTAATCGATTACGTGTTGACTAACAATTTCAATCAAAAAGCCCAAGTTTTGTTAGATAGTAATATTACGGATCATTCAACTATATCGTTTTGTATCGGTAGAAATAAATACAATAAACAATAAAAAGAAGTATTACTCAGTTGAAAGACTATTCTAGAGACAAATTTAGTGAAAGTTTAAAAGCGAAAGATTGGTCCCAAATGGTGAATCTCGGAGCCAACGAGAAGCAGGAATTTATATCACAAAATCTTAGAGACTGCATAAATGAATTCGTAGCTGAAAAGCCCATAAATAGTGCAGATTCAAAGGTAAGCTACGGAGACAACGAGACATTCTGTACAAAACGGCAACGTTGACTGGCGACGAAAAGGACTGCGTCGAATACAACAACACATCGAGGGAATACGTCAAAAAATTGAGATCTACAGAAAATGACTACTATTACAATAAGATTGCATCGAACAAGCACGACCAAAAAAAACTGTGGAAGGTACTCAAACAAATAGTAAATGGAACGCCAACAGAAATGAGTCAGATCATTCAATTTAACAATGCAAGATTCACAGATAATCAGCAAATAGCTAACAAATTCAATGATTATTTTATTGAGAGTATTCAGCAAATAAACAGCAGCATCCCGGAGGTAATGTACATTGAACCAGAAATACAAATACGAGAAAATTTCAGATTCAGAACAGTTACAATTGAGGACGTGAAATTAGAGCTGAGCAGTATACTATACACAGCAACAGCGACGTAGAACACCTAAACAAAAGTAAGCTAATCGACGTAATTGATATAATCGGACAACCAATGGTCGAAGCATTAAATTCATCTCTACAATGCGCTTCTATATCAAACACTTGGAAGACATCGACAATTTACCCATTTCCAAAGATTAGTGGTACAACAAAGTGTGAAGAATTTCGTCCTATCAACTCGATGCCTACTTATGAGAAAATCCTCGAAGGAGTTGTAAAACGACAACTCAACGAGCACATGGAAAAACACAACATCATCACACAGAAGCAATTTGGATTCCGGCAAAATCATTCGTGCGAAATGGCTCTAAATGCACTCATATGGGATTGGAAGTCCGAGATCGACAAAGGAAACATTGTGATTGCTGTCTTTTTTGATCTCAAACGGGCGTTCGAAACAGTGGACCGGCAAAAACTTCTAAATAAAATTCGCAAATTATTCCACATGGAAATGAATTAAAATGGTTCGAAAATTACCTATCCAATAGATCTCAGCGTACTAAATTTAATGGTGCAACATCTGAAGTGAAACCAATTGACATTGGAGTGCCGCAAGGATCAAGATTGGCGTCAGATATATTCCTGCTTTACGTCAATGACATAGCCACGCAAATAAAATCCAGCAAAGTATCTTTATTTGCAGACGACACCCTACTGTACACTACTGGTAAAGACTTACAAGAAACGGTTCATAAGTTAAATGAAGACCTTTCACGATTGAACTTGTGGTTGCAAGCACACAAATTAAAACTTAATTTGTCAAAAACCAATTACATGATTTTTGGCAATTATAAGACTACGGATATGCAGGATGCCTGTGTGATAATCGATGGAAGTGAAATTAAAAGAGTACGGGAAACTAAGTACCTCGGATATATACTGGATGATCGTATAAATCTGAAATCGCATGAAGATTACATTGCAAAAAAGGCAGCAAAAAAAGTTGGTTTTCTAGGACGAATTAGTAGAATGCTTCCGTTGGCGCAACGTACCCTTATCTACAAAACAATAGTAGCGCCACACTTTGAATAATGCCCAACAATATTATTTCAATGTGGAAAAAACGAAATCTCACGGCTTCAAAAGATACAAAATCGAGCGATGCAAATCATCACAAAGTGCAAAAAAAGGACAAGTACAGATACTATGCTTGAAGCGCTGAGTTGGCTAAATGTTCACCAACGTATCGTCTATCAAATGCTACTTTTCGTATTTCGTCTGAAACACAAACAGCTTCCAAAGTGCATGACTGAGTTAGTAAGATACGTTAGTGACTCAATCAATCGACCGGTACGCAACTACAATGATTTCACACTTGCTACCACCAACAAAATGTCAACAAAAATGACGGTTTTCCATAAAGGACTTCAAATATTTAACAACTTGCCTAAAAACATGAAAAACGAGAAAAATATTACGAATTTTAAAAAACTCTTGATAGTGCATTCTTTTGAAAAAGAGCGTGTCGAAATCGAATGCATCTCGCAGCGGTTTTTTATACTTCCCTGTATAGGTACTGGTCCCTAGAAGCCAAAAATATTTTTTTAAAAAATCGTCGATGTTTGCGTGGCTATTGAGAGGTGTTCAAAAACCGAAAACATGCACTTTTCTTACAGAAATTTCTCCGGCTACAAGAGGCGCACAAGATCGAGAGGGGGCTTCTTGGAAAGGTAATTCCACGTGGTTTCGGGGCAAAAGGGTCTTGTTCGGCTTAAAATTCATCCACAATGATGTTATGAGCAGTTGAAAGTAGGGATAGAATTTTCGGCTAACTTCAAACCATTCCTGTGCATCCGAAAAGCGTCTAAGACATTGAAAAATTGTTTTTCCTGGTTGCTGCTGGTGCCAGCTTTTCAATAATACCAAACTTATGTTGGTACCGTCGCGCTGGCTCTACTTTTGAAGTGTAAATATGACTCTAAGTTCTTCTTCACCAAGTTTTTATACAAATTTACGCAATCTTAGCTTCGCAATGATACTCAGGATTGTGGCTATCCCTAGTAGGCCAGGGAAGTATAAAAAAAACCGCTGCGAGATGCATCCGATTTCGGCAGGCTCTTTTTCAAGAGAATCCCTCTGTAACATAGTGTGTAATAGCTGAGGCCTAATAAATTAATTCATTAAAATTAAATTAAAATTAAATTCATTCATTCATTCCAGCACAGAATTAGGCCGTCGTAAGATTTTTGTACAGAAATCAGACAGCCGTAGAATTCTGTGTTTGAACACAGAATTAGGCCGTCGTAGTAGGATTTTTTAGGAAAAAACAGAAATCATTAGGCGGCAGAATGTTATGTTTGAAAACAGAAGCCGGCTGTCGAAGGATTTCTATACAGAAATCGTACTGCCGTAGAATTCTGTGTTTGAACACGGAATTAGGCTGTCTTGGAATTTCTATACAGAAATCGGACTGCCGTAGAATTCTGTGTTTGAACACAGAATTAGGCTGTCGTAGAATTTCTATACAGAAATCGGACTGCCGTAGAATTCTGTGTTTGAACACAGAATTAGGCTGTCGTAGAATTTCTATACAGAAATCGGACTGCCGTAGAATTCTGTGTTTGAACACAAAATTAGGCCGTCGTAGTAGGATTTCTTTACGAAAAAACAGAAATCATTGGGCCAAGAATATGTTACTCAATAAAAACTGATCACAAGAAAAATTTTTGGCCAGCCTTTGAATCTATGAAGACTGTGACCCAAACAGATTTTGTCGCTTGTCTAAAAAATCTGTAAATGCAGTTTTAAACATCGAGCCTCCAAAATCTGTCATTGAAAGATTGAAACTATGCTCTGAATAACTTTTTTTGACAGTTAATATTGCGTAAAATTGAAGACAGAATATAAAGTATTATATCATAGCAAAGCATAAGAAAACTATTTTGGCATTCAAAGTCGTTTGTGAAAATGTGTTCAAAGTTAGAAACTTTTACGGTACTACTGTTTTTCCAAGCACTACCGCTCTCCTCGTACTATCATTTTCCCACGTACTGCATATCTCCGTACGACCGTTTTCCCCGCACTACCGTTTGCACCATACTACTATTTTCACCATATTACTGTTTTTTCCGTGCTACCGTTTTCCTCATTGTTGTCTCCTTACTACCGCTTTCTCCGTACTACGTTTACCCCGTACTGACATATCCCCATACTAACTTTTTCCCGTACTAACCTTTCTTTGTACTACAAGGCTCCTCGTGCTACCGTCTTCCCCGTACTATAGTTTTCCCGTACTACAGTTTTCCCCGTACTACCGTTTTCCTTCAACTACCGTACTCCACTATATTGCGGTTTTCCCCGTTTTAAACTTTTCCTAGTGTTTTCCTCGTGCTACAGTTTTCCTAGTTCTACCGTTTTTTCGTACTACGGTTCTCCCCGTACTACCGTTTTCAACGTACTCTGACTCAGACCGCCGTAGAATTCTGTTTTCCGATTTCCCCTTCTGCTATTTTCACCGTACCACTGTTTTTCCCATACTACTGTTAATGTTCCTATACTAATGTTTTCCACGTTCTACCGTTTTCCCCGTACACTAGTTCTTCACATACTACGATTTTTCCCGTACTACATTTTACCCTGTACTACCGTTTTTCTCGTACGTATTACCGGTTTCCTCGTATTACCATTTTCCCCGTTTTACCGTTTCACCGTATTGCAGTGTTCACCGTATTACCTTTTTCACCGTATTACCGTTTTCAACGTATTACCGTTCTCAAAGTACTAAAAATTTTGTTCATACTACCGTTTTCTTCGTACAATCGTTTTCCCCGTACTACTGTTTTCCTCGTACTACAGTGTTCCCCGTGCTATCTTCTTCCCCGTACTATAGTTTTCCCTTACTACAGTTTTCCCCGTACTACGCTTTTCCTCCAACTACCGTACTTCGCTATACTACGGTTTTCCCCGTTTTAATCTATTCCTCGTACCACAATTTGCTCCGTAAAACCGTTTCCCCTTTGCTACTGTTTTCCTCGTGCTACAGTTTTCCCCGTTCTACCGTTTCCCCGTACTACAGTTCTCTCCGTACTACCGTTTTCACCGTACTCTGACTCAGACTGCCGTAGAATTCGGTGTTTGAACATAGAATTAGGCCGTCGTGATAGGATTTCTTTACGAAAAAACAGAAATCATTAAGCCGCAGAATTTTATGTTTGAGCTCAGAATTAGGCTGTCGTAGGATTTTTGTACAGAAATCAGACGGCCGTAGAATTCTGAGTTTGAACACAGAATTAGGCTGTCGTAAGATTTCTATACAGAAATCAGACTGCCGTAGTATTCTGTGTTCGAACATAGAATTAGGCTGTCGTAGAATTTCTAAACAGAAATCGGACTCCCTTAAAATTCTGTGTGTGAACACAGAATTGGGCCGCCGTAGTAGGATTTCTTTATGAAAATAAACCCAATTTTTGGCCAGCCTTTGAATCTATGAAGACTGTGACCCAAACAGATTTTGTCGCTTGTCTAAAAAATATGAAAATGCAGCCTCAAACATCGAGCCTCCAAAATCTGTCATTGAAAGATTGAAACTATGCTACGCATATTTTTTTAATAGTTAATATTGCGTAAAATTACGCACTCTCCCCGTACTATCATTTTCCCACGTACTGCATTTCTCCGTACGACTGTTTTCCCCACACTGCCGTTTGCACCCTACTACTATTTTCCCCGTGCTACCGCTTTCCTCATGCTATTGTTGTTGTCTTCTTACTGTCGTCTTCTTCGTACTACGATTTCCCCGTACTAATGTATAAATACATTTTTAATTTTTTAATACATTTATTAATTTTTTATTTATTTTTATTTATTTATTTATTTAATACGTTATAATAATAGTAATTTTTAGCTTCAATGTGCATGGCACCTCAAAGAAGCTTGTTAACGTTTAGCAAATGATAAATTATAAGCTTAAACAAGAATTTGAACAAGAAATAATTTTTGCTAGAAATATTAAAATCGATTAACATGAATCGGTCAAGAAAATCATTGATAATTAAACAAGAAATCAGACAGAAATTATATACTGTAAAGCTATCAAGATCAAGAGTTGGGCAAAATAACACATCTTATTATTGTTATTTGACGACATATCAGGATAAGGAAAAAAAAACAAAAAAAAAAAGAAATTTAATTCATTCAAATTTGAGTAGCGTATGGACATTAGCGTCGGTAACAGTGGGAACGGGGGCAGTAGCGATGAGACGGCGCCCTCCGAATGAGCACCATGCCCCCACTCCTAGTTCGATACTTTGTATTTCATCTTTCTTTCTTATAACAGCTGTAAACAGGACGTCTTGGGCCAATAGGCAAATTAGCCTACAGGCCTAGCTTGGGAACTGTTGGCGCACGAGCCAATCTTTAATCTCGTTGGAACTACTTCTTTTTTAGCGAACGGACGTGTTTCTTGATACCTCTGACAATATTACAAAGTTTGGAGTATAAACGAGCTTTCGCGGATTGATTTTTGGACGCTGCTGAGCATATGGTTGTGGGGTTCGCTAACCGCGAGCGGTTTTTGGAGGACGTAAACATTTAGCTCTGGAAAACGGAAAATAAATTTTGTGAAAATACTAATTTTGTTGAATGTATGAGCCCCGCCCTAACGTCCTTGACCTGGATCACTGGTTGATGTGAGATTGTTTTGGCGCGATAACGGTTTCATTGATCTCATCAATTGGTTGTGAAACGATATATCGATGCTTCGGTCTGGATTGCCTTGGTCGTGGTAATTCTCCGGATCGTTTTGTCTTGTCATCGTTTCAAGCGCAGGTACGATAGCTGACTGTGTCGGGGTGAAGGTATCGTAAGGTTTGTATTGTTTACATTGAGTTTTCGAACCGTGCGGCGCTGATTGTGGGTTGTCGTATCACTGTCAAACCTTTTTGAACCAGAGCCGTCTTCATGCGCAAAGCCGAGATTCTTTTTGTGTGGCGGACTACTAAAACGTTTACTCATAGAACTGAAAAACCGTTTTCGGAACGAGAACAATTTATTAGGCAATATTGATTTTAATCTGAAAAATAAGAAAAAATGAAATAGACAGTCAGCGTTATACAGTGAGCAAATGGTCAGCATGGAAGCAGCGAAAGGTGACGAGAAACCGAACATATGCCCTATATGCTATAGAGGCTTCAACACAATAGCCGGTATCCGCCAACACTGGACCAAGGGCCATTCTCCGGTTGAAATTGACGACATCATTTCATGTAAAGAACAACCTTCTCAACAAACGCCAGCTTACAATGACACTATACAGCCAGGTGTATCACCTTGGCACAAATTTAAAAACTACGAATGATCAATTGTACCATCGATTTGACATCATCATCATCATCATCAAACTTTATAGACCGTTTATACCTTCCGGTGTGGGGTCTTTAAGCCGCAACCCGGTGGTCATTGACCACCCCCCTCCATACCCTTCTATCCTCTGCCAAGGAGATGGTTTGCTCGCCCAGTGAAAGCCCCCTAACTTCTAAATCTGATTTAATTGAGTCTATGAACCTTCTCCTTGGCCTACCCCTAGGACGTACACCCGGGACCTGTGCATTCAATATCCTCTTTGGGAGCCTACTATTACCCATCCTTTGGACGTGCCCGTACCATCTCAGACGACTAACCCTTGCCGCCTCCTCCACTGACCTAACCCCTAAATTTTCTCTGATGTCGTCGTTCCTGATATGATTGTCCCACTGTTCCCTCCGATTCACTTTTGCTATGCTCCTAAGAACCCTCATATCTGAATCCTCCAAGTCATGCACAAGGTATCCGCAGTCCACCCAACTTTCACTACCATATAAAATTGTTGGCCTGAAGATTGATCTGTGAATAGCTAACTTTGTGCCACTACTTAATTCCTTCCTGTTAAACACATGGGACCTCAACTGACTGGCCACCGCAGTTCCCATTCTCCTCCTTTCCTCAAATTCCCTAACTAACTTGCCATCCTCTGAAAACCTGGCTCCTAAATATTTAAACTCAGAAACCTGTTCCAACTGCTCCCCATTTAAACTGCACACTACGTCTTTCCTAAATTTGCCAACATGCATAACCTTTGTTTTGCCGACGCTTATCTTCATCCCGTACTCCTCACATGCTACATTCAGGCAGTCAATCCCCCTCTGCAAATCATCGGCATTATCTGCTAATAGGGTTAAATCATCCGCATAGGCCAGGATTTTTATAATTACATCCCCAATTTCCACATTCCCCTGCAAATTGGCCTGCTTGATGATTTTGTCCATGAAAATTATGAACAGAAGAGGAGAGAGACAACAACCCTGACGAACGCCCTCATTAACCTCGAAAGCCTCACTAATTTCACCATCTATCCTTACCGCAGCCTTGCTCCCTGAGTAGATGCTTTGACGTATCGATTTGACGTATTTGTATTTTTGTATTTGTATTTTTGTATTTTAGAGACTCCACTAACAGCTTTTTACAGCCAATAACAAGTGTTGTCTGGACCACCGGCTTAACGTGACTTCCGAACCACGTCTCAGAGTAATGCGAATGTAGCGTCTTTGTTATTATGCAATTACTCCAAGAATTGTTAGGCGCCTTATTATTATCTCGCCTAAATGTAGGCTTAGATATTTCGTGCACAAATTTTCGTCGTATATGGGTTACGTCATACGATTTATTCAGTGTGTACGTCGTTATGGGCGCCAAACACACCACAACTACCCAACTTTTTGAAGCTTGAGTGAACTTTAGGACGTTATTAATGCGCTACACTTGCTAGAAAAATTCCATGTAGAATTTTTTCCGACACGGGATTTGAACCCGGATTGTTTTGGTGGAAGGCCAGTACGCTAACCACTGTGCCAACCCCGTTGAAAAGGACAACACGGGTGACTGCCTATTTGCGTCGGTACTTGAATTTTTGAGGAATCGGAAGGAGATCTCTTCGAATACGCCGAATAGCGTTCACGATCTGCGGACAATGACAGTAAATCATATTTTGAGCACTGATAACTTTGACCGGTACAAAATTCATCTGATCAATAACTTACTAAATCAGATGTCGAGCTTTTCAGTGAGCGATGTCTCGATAGAAATCTTAAAAAGGGACTACGCCGGCTATATGTCTTTATCGAAAAAACACGGAACAATAGCGGAGCTGTGCGCGATGTCAGAAATCTTCGGTTTCGGTTTCTACGTGGTCAGGAAGACTGATTCCAACACTTATAATTGTTACGACTACGGCTCGGTGAGTGGCGTTATGGATCGTCAATGTGGTGAAGTTGTACATTTACTCTTCACGGGAAGTGTAGACGAAGGTCACGTGAGACTCCTCTTACCGGAAACCGGATCACTTGACACGATGATACCACTAGGAGTATATAAGATAGTCAAAGATTGTACTTCGTCGAAATTCACGTCAATAACGCCGTTAGGGTCTAGCGCATTGAACAACACTCTAGTCGACGATTCAACATCCAGTGACATCCAGCCTACTACGGCGGCCCATTTCTGTGTTCACACACAGAATTTTAAGGGAGTCCGATTTCTGTTTAGAAATTCTACGACAGCCTAATTCTGTGTTCGAACACAGAATACTACGGCAGTCTGATTTCTGTATAGAAATCTTACGACAGCCTAATTCTGTGTTCAAACTCAGAATTCTACGGCCGTCTGATTTCTGTACAAAAATCCTACGACAGCCTAATTCTGAGCTCAAACATAAAATTCTGCGGCTTAATGATTTCTGTTTTTTCGTAAAGAAATCCTATCACGACGGCCTAATTCTATGTTCAAACACCGAATTCTACGGCAGTCTGAGTCAGAGTACGGTGAAAACGGTAGTACGGAGAGAACTGTAGTACGGGGAAACGGTAGAACGGGGAAAACTGTAGCACGAGGAAAACAGTAGCAAAGGGGAAACGGTTTTACGGAGCAAATTGTGGTACGAGGAATAGATTAAAACGGGGAAAACCGTAGTATAGCGAAGTACGGTAGTTGGAGGAAAAGCGTAGTACGGGGAAAACTGTAGTAAGGGAAAACTATAGTACGGGGAAGAAGATAGCACGGGGAACACTGTAGTACGAGGAAAACAGTAGTACGGGGAAAACGATTGTACGAAGAAAACGGTAGTATGGACAAAATTTTTAGTACTTTGAGAACGGTAATACGTTGAAAACGGTAATACGGTGAAAAAGGTAATACGGTGAACACTGCAATACGGTGAAACGGTAAAACGGGGAAAATGGTAATACGAGGAAACCGGTAATACGTACGAGAAAAACGGTAGTACGGGGTAAAATGTAGTACGGGAAAAATCGTAGTACGTGAAGAACTAGTGTACGGGGAAAACGGTAGAACGTGGAAAACATTAGTATGGGAACATTAACAGTAGTATGGGAAAAACAGTGGTACGGTGAAAATAGCAGAAGGGGAAATATGGTGAAAATAGTAGTATGGTGCAAACGGTAGTGCGGGGAAAACGGTCGTACGGAGATATGCAGTACGTGGGAAAATGATAGTACGAGGAGAGCGGTAGTGCTTGGAAAAACAGTAGTACCGTAAAAGTTTCTAACTTTGAACACATTTTCACAAACGACTTTGAATGCCAAAATAGTTTTCTTATGCTTTGCTATGATATAATACTTTATATTTTGTCTTCAATTTTACGCAATATTAACTGTCAAAAAAAGTTATTCAGAGCATAGTTTCAATCTTTCAATGACAGATTTTGGAGGCTCGATGTTTAAAACTGCATTTACAGATTTTTTAGACAAGCGACAAAATCTGTTTGGGTCACAGTCTTCATAGATTCAAAGGCTGGCCAAAAATTTTTCTTGTGATCAGTTTTTATTGAGTAACATATTCTTGGCCCAATGATTTCTGTTTTTTCGTAAAGAAATCCTACTACGACGGCCTAATTTTGTGTTCAAACACAGAATTCTACGGCAGTCCGATTTCTGTATAGAAATTCTACGACAGCCTAATTCTGTGTTCAAACACAGAATTCTACGGCAGTCCGATTTCTGTATAGAAATTCCAAGACAGCCTAATTCCGTGTTCAAACACAGAATTCTACGGCAGTATGATTTCTGTATAGAAATCCTACGACAGCCTGCTTCTGTGTTCAAACATAACATTCTGCCGCCTAATTATTTCTGTTCTTGCGTCACCCTAAGACGATTCATGTTATCCAAATTTTTTTATATAAAATTTTTTTAAATTAATTATTCTGTTAGGTATAGTGAGACTCTGTTGACACGACTGCGCTCCCACTGTTCGCGTATTCTTGCTGATCGCGTCTTCCAGTCCTATTGCTTCTTGACAATTATCCTACCGAATCCTGCAAATCCTTAAAAAAAAGAAAGTATATTCCAATTTCGTCCATTATAAATTCTAAATTCTGAAATCTTAATACAATTGATGATTTAAGGCATTTCACATTTATTAGCTCAAAAATTAGCTAAAAAAATGCTTCAAATCAATACAATAAATCAAAAACTTAAAAACTTAAAAAATATATAAAAAAAAAAATTAATAAATTTGCAATTATTACTGATCTGAAAACTTGGCTAGATCTAATTTAAAATTATCTAACATAATTTAATAAAGTAATTATTTTTCTATTGCTGGTCATAGTATAATCTTTATTAACTCCTGCTTTAATTTTTTGCTTTAATTTTTACTTTAATGTTTCTTTAAAGTGCATCGGCAAACTGAAACTTAATTTAGTTGTAAAAAAGAAAAAATGTATCTTTAATGAAATTAAATAAACCCAAATATACCTAAAACCTAAAAAAACTGTAGCACGAGGAAAACAGTAGGAAAAGGGAAATGGTTGTACGGAGCAAACGGTGGTACGAGGAAAATTTTAAAACGGGGAAAACCGTAGTATAGCGGAGTACGGTAGTTGGAGGAAAATGGTAGTACGGGGAAAACAGTATTACGGGAAAACAATAGTACATGCAAGACGGTAGTGTGGAGATTGAAATGAAACAACTTGATGTTGTTGATTTGAATCCACAAACGAGAGTGATTTTATTACATATAAAAATCCTTCTTATATACAAAACATAACAATGATGCGTACCGTTACACGGTATAAAACATTTTACAATTTCAGATGCAATTGAAATATAAAAATTATTTTCTATTGAATTATTCTAGGAACTGAACAGAATGTTCAGCCGGTCCGAAAGGCGGATCGTGGCGGAACAGAATGTTCAGCTGAAACTCAGCGGTGGAAGGCCGTTGATAATTTGTATTTGTATTTTAGAGACTCCACCAACAGCTTTTTACAGCCAATAACAAGTGTTGTCTGGACCAACGGCTTAACGTTACTTCCGAACCACGTCTCAGAGTAATGCGAATGTAGCGTCTTTGTTATTATGCAATTACTCCAAGAATTGTTAGGCGCTTGAATATTATCTCGCCTAAATGTAGGCTTAGATATTTCGTGCACAAATTCGTCGTATATGGGTTACGTCATACGATTCATTCAGTGTGTACGTCGTTATGGGCACCAAACACACCACAACTACCCAACTTTTGAAGCTTGAGTGAAGTTATTATGCGATATGTGCACTCCACAGTAGCACGGGGAACACTGTAATACGAGGAAAATAGTAGTACGGGGAAAACGGTTGTAAGGAGAAAACGGTAGCATGAACAAAATTTTTAGTACTTTGAGAACGGTAATACGGTGAAAACGGTAATACGAGGAAAACGGTAATACGGGGAAAACGGTAATACGGGGAAAACGTTAGTACGATAAAAATTTAGTATGGGGACTACAACAATAGTATCAGAAAAACAGTAGCACGGGGAAAACAGTGGTAGGGTAAAAATAGTAGTAGGAGGAAAACGGTAGTACGGGGAAATGTCAGTACGAGGAAATGTTCGTGCGGAGTAAACATTGTAAACATGTAGTGATATAGTGGCGCCATATCTATCGCATATGATAAAACTTACCATGCAGAGAGGTATCTACCCTGACGGCCTGAAAATAGCATCGGTCACCCCAATATACAAATCTGGTAATAAATCTGACCCAATCAACGATCGACCAAAACCAAATTCCTATATGCTAAACAGTACGGCTTTCGCCGGAAATCATGCACGCACACGGCTACCTATGAACTCATCGATAAACTGCTTAGAGATAAGGATGGAGGGAAAGTAGTCAGTGCCCTTTTCCTGGATATTAGGAAGGCGTTCGGTTGTGTGGATCACGTGATCCTGCACCGTAAGCTAGAAGCGGCAGGTGTTCGAGGAGTCGCCCTAGATTTATTCAAGGATTACCTAAGGGGTAGAAAACAGTGTGTAAAAATCCAAGAGGACAGCAGTCAGATGCTTTCAGTCGAGTACGGTGTCCCACAGGGTAGCGTCCTTGGACCCTTGCTAGTTCTAGTTTTCATAAACGACATGCACTGCTTACCGCTTAAAGGCACAGTTAGCCTTTTCGCGGATGACTCAGGTGTGTTTTGTTCCAACTTGTCATTTAGAGAAAACGAAGAAGACATACTCCATGGTCTAAACCTCATCAGCCACTTCCTTAACCTAAACAAACTTGCCCTCAAGCTCAACCTCAATCTCAACCTCAACCAGATAAAACGAAAATTATGCATTTCAGGAAGGGCACTTCCTCGACCGGAGCAGGAGATTTGACCTTTGGGGGGTCGACTATAAAATCCGTAGAAACGTTCAAATATTTGGTACTAATCATAGACTCTAGGATCAACTGGGCCTCTCATGTGGCACACTTGTGCAAAAAGCTAGCCTCGATAAGCGGTGTTCTATGCAAGCTGAAAAAATTCGTCCCTAAGACAGTAACTTTGCTCATTTACTTCGCACTAGGGCTCTCCCACCTGACCTACCTTACAGGAGCCTGGGGAGCCGCAAGCAAGAAGAACATGAAACAGCTTCTACTACTGCAGAACAGATGCCTTAAGCACGTGTGTAAGCTAGCCTCGATGACTCCTACATCCGTCCTCTTCAATAAGCACTGAAAAGGAGTCCTGAACATCTCGAGCTTATACCAAGCAAATCTCTGCAAACTTGTGCATGAGTCCTTGCAGCGGAGCTCGCATAGTACCATCCCCATCGAAGTGCCGAGACACCGCTATGAAACGAGGCGAAAGGGGAGGGTCATTCCAACTAGGGCACGGACCGTACAAGGAGCGAAAGCGATCTCATCGATAGGTTATGCTCTATATAACTCGTTGCTAGGAAATATAGTTTCTGCAAGACCATACAAATTTCTAGACCTGATTAAATGTTTATTCAGCATTAGTATAATAAGTCACACATAAAAACATAAATTATAATAAATAGAAAATCTCCCCCATTTTCTTGTTATCTTTGAAAGTGCTGCGGCATTCCCGCGTTGTATGGCGATACTTAGTCGCTGCATTAAGAAAGATGTGGATCGTGGTTCATTTGTTTTTAATGTTATAATTCTTGTGAGGTCATTGAAGAAACCCATCGCTTGTTAACACCAAGGACCCATCGTTTCTACGGCAAACTCGTATTTTTTCACTTTCTTTTTTGCTTTATCTTCGGCTGCTTTTCCTGCTTCTATTCTACTGAGTCTAATGTTGCTCGGTGCAAATGTGTCCGTACACGTTGCGTCCCATATGAGAGTGCTACCTCTCGACCAAGGGATGAGCGTCATCCCATCGACTCTTTTGCCGTCTTTTCTGGCCAAACCGAGGGGTTCCAATTTCGATGGGATTTCTGCTGATGCTAGGGCTCGTTTAATGATAGAATTTAATTCTGGAGGGACTGACGACATACAACTGATAATTTCCAATTTTCTAGTAGCGCACTATTTGACATCGTTTTATTCATATTCATCCACAATTTTTTTCACTTACTCAGGGGAGCATCAATAAGGCCAACAGGAAATTTTGTCGCACTGCTTCTGGTAGCCAGGCCGGCACTGACATTCGCTCAAAAGTTTTCGAATTTTGTCGTAATCAAAAGCGAAGGTGGGGTTTTTAGATTTATCAGGTTGGGACGGTCCCAGTAGTCAACCCTAAACACTCATCTGGTGATTCTTTTTTCGTTCTCCGTGTTATCATGTCTCATGCAAATCTCCCGCTCCCTACCAGGATCCTTAGGCCTCAGGGCATTCACATTAGACGCTTAGTCCAGTCTTACCGATGCTACAAGCGCAACCACGTTCACTAGATAGTTTGATCTTCGTCATGTGCTTGAATAGACCGCAGTTCCTTGAAACCGCTGAGCTTATGCTAAGCGATTCCCTGGTCCATTTCCCAGCTGGCACCAGAACAAGTGCTTTGTGTGCACTCGTTTTTC
>CM055405.1:961710-983425 GCA_029228625.1 Pseudolycoriella hygida | reverse complement strand
CATCCCTCTTTCACGCCACCGCGCCTAATGCCCTTAATCATCGACCAAAATTTCTTACCCCTGCCTTGACCTGCCCTTTCCAAATCCTCCCCAAACTTTTCCCCTCCCGGTCCTTCGCTTCCCTGACTAGATCCTTAACCAGTTGCCTACAAGCCTTATAAGCCTCCCACTTCGCCACCGTCCTGTCCTGTAACCAAATCAAGTATAGTTTCCTTTTCTCCAATACAGCCCCCCTGATATCGGCGTTCCACCAACCCGTCTTTTTGTTTCGACCCCCGCTAGCGACACTGCCCAGACATTCCTCAGCCAGGTCCAAGACAAATTTCTTAAAATTCGCCCACTCAGCCTCAATGTCCCCGCAGTCAGCTGGAAGCCCCTCAAATCCTTCGGCGAATTTTGCCATAAAACGAGACCTAACTGCCTCTTCCCTAAATTTGCCCACACGAAATTTGCGACTTAACCTTCTTCCTTTTAGTCTGACAGAGTTTACCAACCGACAGATGGGTACCCAAAAAGTAGTGGTCAGAACCGAAAGTGAAACCCCTGAAAACACGTGTGTCCCTGACTACCTGTCTCCTGTCCTGCTCTATAATCATGTAATCAATAATGGATTTGTGACCCAAACCCTCATTGACGTACGTATACTGATGGATCTACTTGTGCCTATAGAAAGAGTTGGTTATTGCTAACCCATTGAAATCACAAAAATCCAACAACCGTTTACCATTTGAATTCAGTGTTTCTTCCCCAAATCTACCCACTACCTTCCCATACCCTGAGTTGCTTTTAAAGTTTCCTATTCTTGCATTGAAATCCCCCCGCAAAATCAATGATTCATTTCCCTTTTTGCTAACTACGTCCCCTAGTTGTTCGTAAAAAGTGTCCAAGTCAGTAGCATCACTACCATTGCAAGGGCTATATACGCTAACCAAGCGATAAATTCCACCCGCTAACTTTACAGAGACCCACATCAGCCTTTCATTCACGAAACGAACATTTAGGACAAATTTGATCAATTCCTTCCTGATAGCGATTCCAACCCCCCAGTTTGCCCTACCAGACTGAACTCCGGACAAAAACACCTTATACCCGCCCACGTGTTCTTTCGTCTGTCCCTTCGTCCTAACGTCACTCAACGCCAATATGCCTATACCGTAGTCCTTAGCCAGATCAACTAATTCCTCTCTGCGATCCCGAAAACCCCCATTAACGTTTAGACTTCCAATAAACAAACCATCAACCATTTTGTATTGCCTGATCGCCAACGATGGGGTACCTAGCGTTGGTCGTACCCCGTATCCAACACCCGTCCGAGGCTGTGTTGAATTGTTTTTACCGAGAATGAATACAGTGGGACGGCCTGGTAACCCGAACCGCACCGGAAGTACAAGTTTTAATGGGTACCAAGAACGACCGTTTGGAATGCCATGTGTTCGTTTGTTTATATTTTTTACCAAATGGATTGCTATACATATAGCGAAGCCACCAACCGAAATTATGATCATAAACATTTTACTAGAAGTAGGATGCCGAGACAAATAAAGTACACAGGTTTGATTAGATTGTTTAGCAAAACGTTGATCCGAAAAACATCATAAGATTGAGGTTATGTTAACGAGACGCCATGTCATTCGGAAATTAAAATGTAAATGTAATTGAAATTCCAAAAACAACAAAATTGATATTAGAACGCGCATATCGCACAGAAAACAATCCAAAGCTCATTTTGTAAGCAATAGAGAAAGTGAAAAATAAGAGGAATCCAGCAAATACCTGCCACGTTGCATTCGAATCACAATGCAATTGAAACACGCAAAAAGAACAATAAAACCCGCGTTATGATTTGAGTGATCCGGCACCCAACACAAAAACAACTAATAAAAATTAAATTAATTAAAACAAAACCCGGATCGAAACGTAAAATTGTAAAAATAAACAAAACTTACACAGAGCAAACCAAAACACGTCTAACACGGCGGCCATTTTGACTTGACCTGATTGATTGGTAAGTTTATTATTTTTTCTTTGAAATGATTCAAAATGGAGGATGACATTTAAAATTTGTGACATTTAGAAGACGATGACAACCTCCGAAATTACGATATAATGGACGACGACGAATTGAATGAAGAGATTAACTTGGCTAATCACGACATCGACTCGAATCACGAAAGCATGGTGTTAAAGACTGCACCCAGTAGAATCAAATGGAAATCACCGGAACCGACGGCTCCATTGAATGTAGAAAGTAGTGAGAAGAAGAAGAGAAAACTGAACATTTCCGTGTCATCAACAAATGAAGCCTCAAGCACAACACATCGAACAAAAACAATTTCGAATACAGTCAACACAAGTGATGATATCATTGGGAAAAAGTTATGAAATTCTCGCAGATGTCTACGAAGGAGCGACTGGAATTACGAGCGAAGAAATTTGGCGCACCGGTTTCAGCGGAATCCTCAAAAGCGGCCAGAGCCGAACGATTCGGCTTAAAACAGGAAATTACAGCGGATTTAGATGGTAAGACTAAGTCGAATATTGGCACCAATGTTAAGAATAGAAACAGTTCGATTTCAAATATTGATATATTAAGGAAACGGGATAAACGGTTTGGGGGATCGGTGTCGAAAGAAATGAATAAAATTGAGAATTTGGAAAAACTTCAGAAACGGTTAGAGAGATTTGGTTAAATTAGTTAGAATAAAGCAACAGTGTCTTATTGACTTTTTCATCATTCTCGACTAATTATGGCCAATGTAAATGTAGAAAACAGAGTAAAAAAAATTATTTCAAAACAAAACATTTTGACCCATTGAGGGTTTTGGCCATCTGCAACATGCTTCTCCAAGCGGACCTATCCGCAGCTAGCGTCTCCCAGCTGGATACTCCCACAGTTTTTAAGTCGGCAAGAGCTGCGTCATATCATCTGGATTTTGGACGCCTCTCTTGCCTCTCTTTTGGACCTCTCTTGCCCTCCGGTCTGGTTTTAAGAATTTTTTTCGGGATACGATGATCTTCCATTCGTTGTACATGACCGAGCCAACGCAGTCGGTTTGTTTTGGTAGTTCTGACTATGTCCGGCTCTCCCTAAAACTGATTTAGCTCATTATTGAAACGTCTGCGCCATCGGTTCAGCCTTTGGTCGAATACTTGTCCAAATATTATCCGCAGTACTTTTCTTTCCAACGTGTGCAGCGATTGTTCGTCTTTCTGTGTCAAGCACCACGACTCCGAGCCATACGTAACTACCGGTCTGATCATAGATTTGTATATTGCGCATTTTGAGTTTCTGCTTACTGACTTGGACTTTAAGATTTTCAAAAGGCCGTAATAACTCCGGTTGCCCAGAATTACTCGTCGTCTGCGAAACCTAGCAACTGACTGGACTTGGTGAAAATGGTTCCGCTGGAATCTATGTCCTGTTCATGGTGCGCACAGCTGCTTCAAGGGTCAGGTTAAAAAGCAGCGTCGCAGGAGGATCTGCCTGACGTAGGCCTTCCTCAATGTCGAAAATCTCTGAAAATTGGTTACGGATCCTTACTCGGCTGCTAGCTCCGTTCAGTGTTAACTTGGTTAGCGAGATCAGTATATTGGGGATTCCAAATTCCTCCATTACTCTCCATAGCTTACTTCTTCTAACACTGTCATAGGCTGCCTTAAAATCAACGGACAACTGGTGTGTTTCAATGTTGTACTCTTTGCACTTTTCCAAGATCTGTCTGATATTAAACGTCCGGTCCGATGTTGAACGACCTACACGAAAACCACCTTGGTATTCACCTACAGAGTTTCCCATGTATGGATGAAGGCGCTGGTAAAGAATATTTGCAAATATCTTGTAAGCAATATTCAGCAGAGCGATTCCTCGAAAATTGCCACCTTTTTTTATATGAGACAAAGTATGCTGGTCTTCCACTCTTCTGGTAACTCCTCCTCGACATTCCGTATACGCGTGATGAGCTCGTGCATCTCTACACATAGCGCGTTGGGTAGATCATCTGTCCCCGGGGCTTTGAAATTTCTGAGCCTCGAAATTTCAGCTTAAACTTCTTGCATCGTTGGTTCTTCTATGGCTGCGCAGTATGAAATGGCAATTCGTTGTTTTCTTTGTTTCCGTTGAGCGGTGTGTTCGGATTAAGCAGTTCTTTGAAGTACTCAGCCCATCTCGCAATGCACCTTTCCTCATCTGCTAAGTCCAATCCATTCTTGTCCTTACAAAGCAGAGGTTGCTGACTGTAACCATTTTTGGATTTGTTTACTTTCCGATAGAATATATATATATATATTATAGCTTTATTGATCAAAATTCATTACAATACAGTTGTATCTTAAAAAAAATCTATTGTAAGTGGTCAGCATGGGCTTGCTTTTCAAACTTGGAATAGTAATGTTTCTTATTATAATGTTTTGGTAATTGGTCGTTTAAAGGGGGGGCCGAAGAAAATTTTCAAAAAACTTCGAATGAGTGTAAAAAAAAAAATGTTTTATGTTAATGATTAATTAGTTAATTAGTTATATCACAGGTGGAGTTGTTCAGATTAGAGTTCTAATAAGGGGATTATTAGACCTTGACAGTTTAGTCGTGAAGTTCTGATTAATTTTAGAAATTTGTTGAGAGATTTGTGGTATGGCGGCACGTCTGTGTACGTCAATTCCACTGTGGTACTTAGGAAGGTTGAGAATAATTTTCAGACACTTGTTCTGGATAACTTGGAGCTGATTTATAAGGTGTTTCGCGTAGTTACCCCACACCGGGCATGCTCCTAGGATTATACTTTGAATTGAAGCTTTGTATATGAGTAACTTGTTAGATCTATTCAGCCTGGATTTACGGTTGAGAATAGGATACAGCATTACGAGAACTTTGGTTGCTTTGTCGGAAGTAAGGTCGGTGTTGGTTTTGAAGGTTAGGGTCTTGTCCAGACTAGTCCCTAGGTTTTTAATGGACTTATTCCAACGGATTTTTTAGTTGAGAACAGTTAATTTCTCAGAAGGCAGCCATTTCTGAGCTGTCCTTCTGGTGAAAAAAGCTGCATTGGTTTTAGAGTCATTCAGCTTCAACTTCCATTTTGTTGCATAATCAGAAAGTTCCTTACTAGCGGCATTCAGCTTTCTTTTACGAGGGGATTTAGCCGATACGTATAGGCAGGTGTCGTCGGCAGAAAGAGCTTTCTCACTGTGTATAATAGACAGATCAGAGGTGTAAATGTTATAAAGGGTGGGGCTGAGGACGCTTCCTTGAGGAACTCCTGCCAAGATGCGGAAGGTCCTGGATTTGTGTCCATTGATTGACACAAAGAATGAGCGGTTTAATAGGAATGAATGAATGATCTTTATCAGATAAAGAGGGAATTTGAGTAGAATAAGCTTGTGGAGTAACCCTTTATGCCATACGCTATCAAAAGCTTTTTCGATATCGAATGTCATCATCCCTGTGGAGGATTTCTTTTGCAGGGAAGTTTTAATGTATTTACAGACTCTTAGTAACTGGTGGTTTGTGGAGTGTCCTGCACGAAAGCCAAATTGTTCGTTCATGAAAATATTATGTGTTGAAATATGTGTTTTTAGTCTGGCCAGCATCAGTTTTTCGAGAATTTTACTAAGGGAGTTAAGGAGACTAATTGGTCTATAATTACTGGCAACCGAGGGGTCCTTCTTAGACTTTAGGATAGGTATGACTTTAGCGCATCTCCACGCTACGGGGAAATAAGATAGCATGAAACATGCTCTGAAGATTTGCATTATCCGAACTATAGCCTTTCTAGGTAAGTGCTTCAAAAGTGTATTTCCGATAGAATCATCGCCTGGACTTTTTTGCGTTTTCAGCCCACGTAACAAGCGAGAAATTTCTGTGGGAGTAGGTAAGAATGATTCATTAATGATGGCTTCAAAATAATTTATGTTTTTATAAGACATATTTACAGCAGTTTCGGTTACATCATCACTACGGTTGTTGAAAGTTGTGCTCTGAGAACAGAACGCGCTACCGATAGCATTAGCTTTTTCGGAATCTGTGAGTAACAGCATCGTGGAAGATTTCAACGGTGGGATTCTGTTAAAGGAATTCCTTAAGGTCTTTGTAATTCTCCAGATTTGTTTGGAGTGTCTGTTCAATTGGGACAATTTGTTGTTCCAAATTGCGTTATCATGAGAATCCATTTGGGCCTTAATCTGTCTATTTAGTGAGTTCACTTCTATGTTCAGATCGGGCTATCTGGTTCTCTGCCATTGTCTGCGCTTGAGTCTTCTTATTGAAATCAGCTTGGAAACCGCATCACTCACAGGAGGCACGTGATATACATTTTTAAACATTGGAATCGATATGTCTTCGGCTTTTTTCATCAGTTTCACTACCTATAAACCTATAAATATAAACCTACCTACCTATAAATATAAACAAACTAACACATTGCATTCCGAACAGCCGTTCTTGGTGCCCATTAAAACTTGTACTTCCGGTGCGGTTCGGCTTACCAGGCCGTCCCACTGTATTCATTCTCGGTAAAAACAATTTCACACAGCCTCGGACGAGTGTTGGTCACGGGGTACGACCAACGCGGGACATGACAGGTACCCCATCGTTGACGATCAGGCAATGCAAAATGGTTGATGGTTTGTTTATTGGAAGTCTAAACGTTAATGGGGGTTTTCGGGATCGCAGGGAGGAATTGGTGGATCTGGCTAAGAACTACGGTATAGACATATTGGCGCTGAGTGACGTTAGGAGGAAAGGACAGACTGAAGAATACGTGGGCGCCTATAAGGTGTTTTTGTCCGGGGTTCAGTCTGGTAGGGCAAATTGGGGGGTTGGAATCGCAATCAGGATGGAATTGATCAAATTTGTCCTAAATGTTCGTTTCGTAAATGAAAGGCTGATGTGGGTCTCTGTAAAGTTAGCGGGGGGAATTTATCGCTTGGTTAGCGTATATAGCCCTTGCAATGGCAGTGATGCTACTGACTTGGACACCTTTTACGAACAATTGGGGGACGTGGTTAGCAAGAAGGGAAATGAATCCTTGATTTTGCTGGGGGATTTTAATGCAAGAATAGGCAACTTTAAAAACAACTCAGGTTATGGGAGTGTAGTGGGTAGGTTTAGGGGAAGGAACTCTGAATTCAAATGGTAAACGGTTGTTAGATTTTTGTGATTTCAATGGGTTGCAATAACCAACTCTTTCTATAGGCACAAGTGGATCCATCGGTATACGTACGTCAATGAGGGTTTGGGTCACAAATCCATTATTGATTACATGGTTATAGAGCAGGACAGGAGACAGGTAGTCAGGGACACACGTGTTTTCAGGGGTTTCACTTTCGGTTCTGACCACTACTTTTTGGGTACCCAGCTGTCGGTTGGTAAACTCTGTCAGACTAAAAGGAAGAAGGTGGTAAGTCGCAAATTTCGTGTGGGCAAATTTAGGGAAGAGGCAGTTAGGTCTCGTTTTATGGCAAGATTCGCCGAAGGATTTGAGGGGCTTCCAGCTGACTGCGGGGACATTGAGGCTGAGTGGGCGAATTTTAAGAAATTTGTCTTGGATCTGGCTGAGGAATGTCTGGGCAGTGTCGCTAGCGGGGGTCGAAACAAAAAGACGGGTTGGTGGAACGCGGATATCAGGGGGGCTGTATTGGAGAAAAGGAAACTATACTTGGTTTGGTTACAGGACAGGACGGTGGCGAAGTGGGAGGCTTATAAGGCTTGTAGGCAACTGGTTAAGGATCTAGTCAAGGAAGCGAAGGACCGGGAGGGGAAAAAGTTTGGGGAGGATTTGGAAAGGGCAGGTCAAGGCAGGGGTAAGAAATTTTGGTCGATGATTAAGGGCATTAGGCGCGGTGGCGTGAAAGAGGGATGTAGTAGTATTTTAGATAAAGACGGCGAGTTAATTACAGATAGGGTTGAAGTCTTGAAGACTTGGCGGCATTACCTTAAGGATTTGTTTACATCTGTCAATCAGGTAGAAGAAAATGGGAGGGAGGCAGGTCCTAGCTCTGAGGTGGAGGAGGAAATTACACTGGATGAGGTGTCCCGAAAGGTCGGCAGATTAAGGGAAGGAAAATCCTCAGGGGTGGATGAAATTAGGACGGAATTTATTAAGTATAGCGGATCAGGTGGGATCCAATGGCTTTGTAGGATTTTCAATTTGGCCATGAGGTCTTCAACAGTACCTGCTGACTGGAGCTTCGGTGTTATTGCTCCAATTTATAAGGAGGGCAACCGTAAGGTTTGCAGTAACTACAGGGGGATATCGCTCTTGAGCAGGGTAGGTAAGGTGTACACGGGTGTACTTGTTGACCGGGTTAGGAACATAGTGGAAGGAGTACTGGATGAGGTTCAGGGTGGTTTCAGGCCTCTGAGGGGATGTCAGGATCAGATTTTCTGCCTCAGACAGACTATCGAAAAGCTTTATGAAAAGAACAGGGACTTATACTTATGCTTCATCGACTTGGAGAAGGCATTCGACCGGGTACCAAGGCAGAAGCTATTCGGGATTCTTAGCGAGTACGGTATCAATGGGGGTTTACTGCGTGCCATTAAGAGTATTTACTCAGAAAGCAGGGCCGCGGTGAGAATAGATGGCGAAATTAGCGAGTCTTTCGAGGTTAAAGAGGGCGTTCGTCAGGGTGGTTGTCTTTCCCCGCTTCTGTTCATAATTTTCATGGACAAAATCATCAAGCAGGCAAACTTGCAGGGAAATGTCGAGGTGGGTGAGGTAATAATGAAAATCCTGGCCTACGCGGATGACTTGATTCTGTTGGCAGATAGTACCACGGAGTTGCAGGGGGGGATTGACTGCCTAAATGCTGCATGTGAGGAGTATGGGATGAAGGTAAGTGTAGGGAAAACTAAGGTTATGCATGTCGGCAAAGCTCGGAAGGAGATAGCTTGCAATTTAAATGGGGAGGAGCTGGAGCAGGTTTCTGAATTCAAGTACTTAGGAACCTTTTTTTCAGAGGATGGCAAGTTAGTTAGGGAATTTGAGGAAAGGAGGAAAATGGGAAACGCGGTGGCCAGTCAGTTGAGGTCGCACGTGTTCAACAAAAGGGAATTAAGTAGCGGAACAAAGTTAGCTATTCACAGGTCAATATTCCGGCCGGCGATTCTGTATGGTAGTGAGAGTTGGGTTGACTGCGGATATCTCGTGCATGACCTGGGGGTTTCTGATATGAGGGTTCTTAGGAATATAGCGAAAGTTAATAGGAGGGAGCAGTGGGATAATCATATAAGGAACGGCGACATTAGGGAAAATTTAGGGATTTCGTCAGTAGAAGAGGCGGCAAGAGCCAGTCGTCTGCGCTGGTTCGGGCACGTTCAAAGGATGGGTAATAACAGGCTACCGAAAAGGATCTTGGATGCACAGGTCCCGGGTGTTAGGCCAAGGGGTAGACCAAGGAGAAGGTTTATCGATTCAATTAAATCAGATGTAGAAGTTAGGGGACTTTCTCTGGGCGAACAAACCATCTCCTTGGCGGGCGATAGGAGGGCATGGAGGACGATAGTTCACCAATCTGGGGTTGCGGCAGAAAGACCTCACACCGGAAGGTACTAACGGTCTATAAAGTTTGATGATGATGATGATGATCATGGTTAGGCCATTTCAAAATTTTGGCATCAGATTAAGCCCAAAATACCTGTAATACCCGACTAGCGTAACATGAGACTTACAGACTTTCACAGTTTGGCTTGAATGTATGTAAATTTAGCTAAATTGTTGTGTGTTTCAACGGACTAACTCTAGTGACTTTTTCGTACAAACATACGTTTTCGAAAAATAGAGTCTACAATTCTCTTCCAAAATACGTTACCTGAAAGCACCAATTATATTCTTTCAAGGCTTAAGGATTAACGAGATTGATTTTTCTTTTTATTTGTTGAAGCGTTTCATTTAAGAAATATTTAGCCGCGCAGCGAAATTTTTTTTAAATTAGTTATTGTAATAATTATTCTAATATTTAATTCTAATTAATTAATGTCTAGCTCTTGTATTTCAATTTGAATATATGTGAAAAGTTAGCTGACTAAGAAAATCTCTTAAGAAGGTTGCAATATTTCTAAAGGGGGCGCAAACTTTGCGCCCCCCCCCCCTGGCTACGGCCCTGGGAGTACGGTAGTTAAAGAAAAACGGTAGTACGGGGAAAACTTTATTACGGGAAAACTATAGATCGGGCAAAACGGTAGTGTGGAGATTGAAATGAAACAACTTGTTGTTGTTGATTTGAATCCACAAACGAGAGTGATTTTATTACATATAAAAATCCTTCTTATATACAAAACATAACAATGATGCGTACCGTTACACGGTATAAAACATTTTACAATTTCAGATGCAATTGAAATATAAAAATTATTTTCTATTGAATTATTCTAGGAACTGAACAGAATGTTCAGCCAGTCCGAGAGGCGCATCGTGGCGGAACAGAATGTTCAGCCGAAACTCAGCGGCGGAAGGCCGTTGATAATTATGCGATATGTGCACGCCACAGTAGCACAGGGAACACTGTTGTACGAGGAAAATAGTAGTACGGGGAAAACGGTAAAAATTTTTAGTACTTTGAGAACGGTAATACGGTGAAAACGGTTATACGAAAAAAACGGTAATACAGGGAAAACGATAGTAGAGTGGAAACGGTCTGTTAAATCTCAAATGAAACCGATTCCTTCGATTTGAATCGGTCCATTTGTTTTTAGATTTAAATGTTTTTCTCGTTGGGCAATTGGCTCTCTTGAGTTGGTCTGGAGGGACCAATTGTCTTTGTTGGGGTCTCCTGAGCTCAGAGACCCGTTGAAAATAGAAAGCTCGGGTTGAGTTATTTTAGGTAACTAACTTAACTTAATTCATTTCTTATATACCAATTTTTGTGTACAATTTTTCCCTACCACTGTAATTAGTTTTTCCAGAATATACCATACGTGTTATCAATATATTCATTAATATACTTATTGCCACAGTTGCACATTTTTGTAAAAGTATAAATAATTGAAACTTATTGTTATGATTACAATATTTTTATGAGAGTTCAATTTACTGGAATGACAACGAACGTATTGCAATGTTCTTTGTCAGCACATTCCGAATCATTATGCTCGTGCATATCGTTAACCCGTTTGCACGTGCAACCGTTGTTCAATAAATAATCCATTAGGTATTTTTGTCATCTTTTTGATATGTATGACAAAATGAATCGAAAATCATCGAAAATGTTCAATCTGTCAGAGATTGAACATCTTGCCAGCTGTAAAATTTTAAATTTACTTTAAATTTGGACCTCAATCGAAAATGTTCAATCTGTTCGAGATTGAACATCTTGCCATCTTCCAAAGATTTTGAGCTTTGTTTTTATTAACTTGCAGTGTTGTATGGCAATTTTGTCCTACATGCCGTATTTTTTCGGTATTATTTTCATCTCTTTGAATTGTTATTGATGTTGGTGGAGTACTTAACCTACTTAATGTATCGATCTGTACTTTATTAATTGATCGTTGTGTTGGTAGTGGTCTTGACCCATTTCGACACGTTACTGCTGTTAACTTGACAGATTGTTTGTTCGGATACCATTGTTTTAATTTTAGTCGTGTAGAACGGCTAAATGTAGGTGTTTTAAAACTAACTATTATGATAGTTTAACTTGGACAATGTGCAATTTTATACTTGATATGAGATTGCACATCTTGCCGTCTTTCAATTTGACTTGAGTTTTTAGGAGAAATTGAACTGTTCCGATATTTGATTTATGCATAAGCAATTTATATACTATTGATGTAAACAAATTCTTGCATTTACTTTAGGTTGTAGTACTGAATGAGTAGCAATATTTTATTCGACTTGAAAATTAATAGTACTCTTGTTGACTAATTTGTAATCAATTTTGTAACTGCTTTAGAATCTCGTATTTCATTGGGCCGTGCTTCCAAAAAACATTGAATGATCGCCGATCGGACAAATTGCGTCCAAAATGTCTTAGATCTCCTCTCACATTTTGCGTCCAAAAAGTGAGGAGGTTGTACCATTCAACTTTTATAGTTGCATTTTTCAATGAAGAGTCGCGATATTCCTTTGCTTATGTTTTCTTTTTAACCTTGTTAGGTACGTTGAAGACTTTTCGTTTAAATAACTTATGTCTCTTAAAGACATTCTGTTAGGGGAAACTTATGTCTGTTGAAAACGTTTCGTTTGAATAACTTATGTCTCTTAAAGACATTCTGTTAGGGGAAACTTATGTCTGTTGAAGACGTTTCGTTTGAAGACTTATGTCTCTTAAAGACATTCTGTTAGGGGAAACTTATGTCTGTTGAAGACGTTTCATTTGAAGACTTATGTATGTTTAAGATGCTTTGTTTACCTGGTTATTACAGGAATTTTGTTTATGATGTCGCGTGTTGGTCATCCCAACCTCTGGCCGACTATTTGTACCTGCTGTTATTACAGGATTTTTTTTAATAGGGTGTCGCGGGTTGATTCTTTCAACCTCTGGCCGACGATTTAAGAACATTGTTTTTACCTGCTGACGAGGCCTTTTGTTTGCCTGTAATACAGGACTTTTGAGAATGTCGCGGGTTGGTCTTTTCAACCTCTGGTCGACGATTTTTACCTGTTGCACTCAAGAAATTTTTTTTTTATTAGGGTGTCGCGGGTTAATTCTTTCAACCTCTGGCCGACGATTTAAGAACATTGTCCGTGGAAAACGTTCTTTTTTGAATGTCGGGGGCTGAATTTTCAACCTCTGGCCGACGAATTGTACCAGTGTTATAACAGGATTTTTTAAATTGTCGCGGTTCTCAACCTCTGGCCGACGATTTAAGAACATTGTCTTCTTTTAAGAATGTGGCGGGATGAATTTTCGACCTCTGGCCGACGAATTGTACCTGTGTTATGACAGGATTTTGTAAATTGTCGCGGGTCTCAACCTCTGGCCGACGAATTGTACCTGTGTTATGACAGGATTTTGTAAATTGTCGCGGGTCTCAACCTCTGGCCGACGAATTGTACCTGTGTTATGACAGGATTTTGTGAATTGTCGCGGGTCTCAACCTCTGGCCGACTATTTGTACCTGCGTTATGACAGGATTTTGATTTGTCTGCTGTGTACAAGGCCTTTGTTTGCCTGTGATGCAGGAATTTTGTTTGCCTGCTGTATACAGAACTTTTGTATGCCTGCTGAGCAGGGCTTTTGTTTGCCTGGGATGCAGGACTTTTGTTTGCCTGGAATCCAGGACTTCTAGTTGCCTGGAAATGGAATGAATTAAATAAATTTGACGACTTAACTTTGATAAATTGAAATTTATTGGATGACTTAATATCTGCCACTCTATTTGCCACGAAGGTTTTCCATTTTTTTTTTGGTTCCTTGAGATAATTGACTTTAAGTCAACTTGGCGTCTTTAACTTTTTAGCAGCTGATAATTTTTATGACCAGTGTCTTGTTGCCGCCACTGGAGTTTTTTAGTTGCCTGGGAATCAGGACTTTCGGTTGCCTGTGACGCAGGACTTTTGATTGCCTTGATCACAGTACTTCTGATTGCCTGCTGTATACATTACTTTTTCAAGGATGTCGCGAGTTGGTTTTCCCAACATCTGGCCGACTATTTGTGCCTGCAGAATACAGGACCTTTCGGGTTGCCTGCTGTATACAGGACTTTTGATAGATGACTTTCTATTTGCCTGGGAGCCAGGACTTGGATTTGCCTGCGACGCAGGGCTTGAAATTGCTTGTTTTTCAAACAGGATTATATTTTGCCTACTGATTGCAGGAGTTTTTGTTTACCTGTTGTATGCAGGACTTTTGTTCGTCTGCAATGCTACAGGACTTTTCGGGTTGCCTGCTGTATACAGGACTTTTTGTTTTAAATTCACAAGTGTCAACAAAGAATGATCTGTTGTATAAGAGTCGCAATGTAATTTGACAATGCATTTAACGTTAGTAATGTTAATTCGAGTCATTTTGCTTTCATAATCTTTTCCGATTCAATTTGTTTATGTAAACAAACTGCACTTGAGTTTCAACAATTTCATCAATGTGATTTTTGTTGAGTTAAGTTAATAGCTGTCAGCAAATTTTACCTTCGGAATTATTTTGTAAAGAATACTTGGTTTTAAAATTAATATTGAAATTAATTTCTTATTAAATGTACTTATTTTTACTACCTGGAATATCAAATTTCCATGCGCTCTGTTCCTGCTTTCGCAGCAACATTGATTATCATTACATTTGTGAGTGAATTAAATTCAAACAAGTCGAAATGACTTTTATTCATGTTTGAATTTATTAGAGAAGCCCCTTTCATCCTTATTATGGTCTTATACATGCATGATATTTTTATAAATATCGTGCATCCTGCCATCCGCGTATTTAAATAAGCTTTTATCTGCCTGGACATTCATTATATGCGTAGGGTGACTTTTTCTTTGAATTATATCCTCTTGGTGAAAGTAATTGTTAAATTCAATGCTTAGCTCAACTTATTTCTGCTTAGTGGGAAATTATTGATAAATCCAAACTCTTAATTTATGTATTTCTGCATGGTGAGAAATAATTGTTAACTTCAATTCTTAGTTTGACTTACTGATGACAGGACCCTTGTTTGCAGCATTTGTCTGGGAGCTTTTGCTGAACTGTGACTTGCGCGATGTAGTTGTAGGTGATGAATTTGTTGATTGTACGATGACGACCTTATGTAAAACCCGCCGTTGAATTTATTGAAACTATTTTCTTGGACAACCACTCTATGATGTTGGAATGTCCAAACGACTTTTGACGATTCTCTTGTTGATCTTACAAGAAACTGCCGCCACATGGACCAAGTGTATTACCAATGTTACTAATGCTGCAGGCGGAGACGATTTCCTTGCCCTTCTGTTAAGGTTTCTTGGAATGTGCGATGTTAAAACGCTGCAGATTATTTCTGCTGATGATCACTTTCTTTAGATGACCATAAACTTGTAGAGCAATTTGAATCATGCAAAATGTTGTCCGGAACGTTGAAATAGCTCGTTGTAGAAGTCTATGTTGAATGGGTGAGACCCGTTGAATTCGTTAACGTCGTTTCAGAATTTTATCGTAATTGACGGTTAGTCAACTTGGGGTCTCCCAATTTTTTTTACCAAGATTTTTGTCACTGTGAACCAACTGATTTTGGACGTGCGAACTAAGCCAATGTTGTTTGATAACCCTTTGTGTGAATTGCTGTTTATGTTCTTTGCAAGTGGGTTTTATTAACTGCTCGATGAGCCAATTTGTTCCAATAGCGTGATTTACCATCAGATTTTGTTAGTTGCTTGATGAACCGAAATATCTGTTTCACTGGTGCGAACAGCTCTTGACATTTTTACTGGATGTAATTTTCAACGAAGAGTTTTTGTTGCAATTTGTTGTAATTTCCCAAATTGTACCCCAGTGCACTACGTGATGAGCTTGTGTACGGCGACTGATGATTTAACTGCGTGATGAGTTAAACGTGTGTTCATCAATTGATGATTTAACTGTGTGATGAGTTAAACTTGTGTACGGCTACTAGTAATTTAACTGCGTGATGAGCTAAACGTGCGTTCATCGACTGATGATTTAACTGCGCGATGAGTTAAAGTTGGGTGCGGCTACTGCTTGATGGGTTGAACTTGTATTCAGCGACTGATGATTGATTTTGTAGAAATAATTCCTCCAGGAATTAACTAAAAGCTCGTTGCGATGAGCCGACTGTATTGAAAAACGCCTTTTTTCTGAAAGGCTCGAAGGACCAATGTTAAATCTCAAATGAAACAGATTCCTTCGATTTGAATCGGTCCATTTATTTTTAGATTTAAAGGTTTTTCTCGTTGGGCAATTGGCTCTCTTGAGTTGGTCTGGAGGGACCAATTGCCTTTGTTGGGGTCTCCTGAGCTCAGAGACCCGTTGAAAATAGAAAGCTCGGGTTGATTTATTTTAGGTAACTAACTTTATTCAGTCTTATTTCATTTCTTAAATACCAATTTTTGTGTACAATTTTTCCCTACCACTGTAATTAGTTGTTCCAGAATATACTATACGTGTTATTAATATATTCATTAATATACTTATTGCCACAGTTGCACATTTTTGTAAAAGTATAAATAATTGAAACTTATTGTTATGATTACAATATTTTTATGAGAGTTCAATTTACTGGAATGGCAACGAACGTATTGCAATGTTCTTTGTCAGCACATTCCGAATCATTATGCTTGTGCATATCGTTAACCCGTTTGCTCGTGCAACCGTTGTTCAATAAATAATCCATTAGGTATTTTTGTCATCGTTTTGATATGTATGACAAAATGAATCGAAAATCATCGAAAATGTTCAATCTGTCAGAGATTGAACATCTTGCCAGCTGTAAAATTATAAATTTACTTTAACTTAAGACTGTTCATACTGTATACTGTAATCTATTTATAAAATGTCCAATTGATACAAATTTGGACCTCAATCGAAAATGTTCAATCTGTTCGAGATTGAACACGGTCGTACGGGGTAAAATGTAGTACGAGAAAAACCGTAGTACGTACGGGGAAAACGGTAGAATGTGGAAAACATTAGTACAATAAATATTTAGTACGGGGACCACAACATTAGTATCAGAAAAACAGTAGCACGGGGAAAACAGTGGTAGGGTAAAAATAGTAGTAGGAGGAAAACGGTAGTACGGGGAAATGTCAGTACGAGGAAATGTTCGAGCGGAGTAAACATTGTAAACATGTAGTCATATAGTGGCGCCATATCTATCGCATATGATAAACCTTACCATGCAGAGAGGCATCTACCCTGACGGCCTGAAAATAGCATCGGTCACCCCAATATACAAATCTGGTAATAAATCTGACCCAAACAACTATTGACCCATATCCATCCTTTCCGCAGTTAACAAGTTATTTGAAAAAATTATATACGAGAGACTGTTTGCCTTCTTAAAGAAAACCAAATTCCTATATGCTAAACAGTACGGCTTTCGCCGGAAATCCGGCACGCACACGGCTACCTATGAACTCATCGATAAACTGCTTAGAGATAAGGATGGAGGGAAAGTAGTCAGTGCCCTTTTCCTGGATATTAGGAAGGCGTTCGATTGTGTGGATCACGTGATCCTGCACCGTAAGCTAGAAGCGGCAGCTGTTCGAGGAGTCGCCCTAGAGTTATTCACACACAGAATTTTAAGGCAGTCCGATTTCTTCGTATGTCAGCGTTTTGCTAACCTGTATTCATTCACTTGCTATATATTGTGCAATGGAATGAAGTTGCGAGTTTTGTTTAGCAATGTTTTGTTTGTTTGGCATTCCTCGATAAGTTACTCAACTTCTTATCGAGGTTGCCTGTTCGCGAGACCTGTGTGCCAGCGTGGGTATCATTAATGCGACAGATGGTCGCATGTCGGGTTTGGGTTACGACACTAGGGCACTCCCACCTGACCTACCTTACAGGAGCCTGGGGCGCCGCAAGCAAGAAGAATATGAAACAGCTTCAAGTACTGCAGAACAGATGCCTTAAGCACGTGTGTAAGCTAGCCTCGATGACTCCTACATTCGACCTCTTCAATAAGCACTGCAAAGGAGTCCTGAACATTTCGAGCTTATACAAAGCAAGTCTCTGCAAATTTGTGTATGAGTCCTTGCAGCGGAGCTCGCATAGTGACATCCCCATCGAAGTGCCGATACACCGCTATGAAACAAGGCGAAATAGGAGGGTCATTCCAACTAGGGCACGGACCGTACAAGGAGCGAAAGCGATCTCATCGATAGGTTATGCTCTGTATAACTCGTTGCCAGGATATATAGTTTCTGCAAGACCATACAAATTTCTAGACCTGATTAAAGAATGGCTTGTGCGCCAACAGTTCCCAAGCTGGGCCTGTAGGGCTAATTCCTATTGGCCCAAGACGTCCTGTTTAGAGCTGTTATAAGAAAGAAAGATGAAATACAAAGCTCCTGTCGCCCGTTCCCACTGTTACCGACGCTAATGTCCATACGCTACTCAAATTTGAATGAATTAAATTTCTTTTTTATTCCTTATCCTGATATGTCGTCAAATGACAATAATAAGATGCGATATTTTGCCCAACTCTTAATCTAGTCATGTTATAGCTTTACAGTATATAAACTAAGCAATGCATGGAATCCAATTATTCCGATTTTAATAAGAAAGTCTTGAGAAAAATTTTTAGTTATAATTTTACCCTGATGATGACAACAACTGATTGTCGAAAGCTTGGTAATAAAAACTTAAAACCAATAAACCACTAATCCAATTATTCAGAAAATCATGCAATTCAGTGGTTGGAAAGAAATAAAATTATTTATACTAATCCATTTTGGAGTGGAAATTGTATCTTACATTTGGAAATTACAAAAAGCATCACATTACAAAAATGATCGACATTATCTGAAGAAATGTAAAGAATATGGAGTAATTCCCAATTTTCTGAAAATAAAAAATCTAACCGATCCAATCAAAACAAAGAAATCGAAAGAAATAACCAGACAATATGAAGAAAAAATGTTGAACGAAGCAATAAGGAATAAATACAAAATAATCAAAGACACGGAAAAAGATATCACCGAATACAAATCAAAATTATCCTTTCTTCAAATCGACATTTACAATAAATTATTGGAATTCATCACAAACATTTATAACCGGAAATTCGAATTCCATAAAACGAAACAAAGACAAAAATTCGAAAAACATTTCACGAAATTAGTCACCTCTATAGGTTCAATAATGAACGAAATAAATAATGAATCAATAAGAGGCCTAACCACAGTTAACAATTTAAGTAATTATCAACTGACCAAAGACGAATTAGAAACACTATCACTAGGAATGAACTTCGCATTACCACCAAACACACACATGGAAAAAGATTTAAAACTGCAATTCATATCATCAATCGAATCCCATTTTGTAAAAACAAATTTGGAAGATATCGAAAAAGAAATCTTACGTCAGAATATCTGCAGCTTAATAAAAAATGGCAAAATAACAACTAAAGGTTCGAAAATCTCAAAAATAATAAAGAAACTAACATCAAATAATGAAATTGTCATAATCAAAGCCGATAAAGGAAACTGCACCGTAGTAATGAATACACAGGACTATCATAACAAAATTAACCAACTCTTACAAGAAGGTCCATATGAAAAAATGTCGTCAGATCCGACTCCAAATTATTTACAAAATTTCAAAAATCAATGCAAAATTCTTAAAAATAATCATCGGATGAGTCACAAACTTCATAAAGAAATCATCAATCATAACCCCAGAATTTCAAAATTTTTCGGACTTCCAAAAACTCATAAAGAGGTATTACCATTTCGGCCAATAAATGATTACAGAAATTCAATTTATTACAACCTAGCAAAAATTCTAAACAAATACATCACATTTTCCAACCAAAATTCACAATCAAGCATTAAAAATTCTTATGAAATGTTGAATGATTTAAAGAAAATTAAACTACATGAGAATGAAATTCTGGTCTCATTTGATGTCAAAAGCCTGTACACAAACCTACCGATTGAAGAAACTATCGAAGCATTTAAAGAACGTCTCGAAGAAGATCAAACATGGAGAGAAAAACTCAATGAAAATCTAACTACTGGGGACATGACAGATCTTCTCAGAACATGTTTATCTAACACATACTTGCAATACAAAAACGAATACTATCAACAAAAAGAAGGATGTCCCATGGGATCACCGATTTCAGGAACTGTTGCAGACATTTTCCTTCAAAAATTTGAAAAAGAGACAGTACAAAACCACCCAAAAATTCGTTGTTTGAAAAGATATGTCGACGACGTTTTGGCAATCATTGATAAAGACAGTGTAGATGAAATTTTATCCTCAATCAACAATTATAATCGAAAAATTGAATTCACCATAGAGAAAGAAAAAGACGGTCAAATCGATTTTTTAGACATGCTAATCATCCGACAAAACGACAACACATTAAAAACAAGAGTCTACAGAAAGTCCACACATACAGATCGCGACCTAAATCATAAATCTTTCCACCACATCTCAAACAAAATGTCAGTTGTTGATGCAGTAACTTACAGAGCTTTTGCATTTTGTGATGATGAATTCATTGAAGAAGAATTATATTACACATTGAAAACATTCTAAGAAAAAATAATTATCCAAGATTCATTTCAAACAGAATCCAAAAAATGAAAACAAAATTTATCTCAAATAACAATGAACTAACATCACTTGTGGCTCAACCATTACATGAAAACACCGTACAAACAAACATTTTACTAAACACGAATTCAACAGCGATTATAAACACCGAAAAAAATCAAGAAAAAGACGAACAATGAATAGCAATCCCATACGTTGGCAATTTATCGAATAAAATTGCCGGAATTCTACGACGAAATTTAAAATGGAAAATAACATTTACTCCAGGGACGAAAATCTTACACATGCTAAAACCAATCAAAGAAGAACATACATCACCAGGAATTTACGAAATTCCCTGTAACAACTGTAATTCTAAATACATTGGCGAAACTGAACGTCCATTCCCAGTCAGAAAAGAGGAACATGAATGTCATGTTCGAAGGAACGAATACAAACAATCTTCGATTGTAAAACATATCACACGAAATAAGAAACACAGTATAAACTGGGACGATTCTAAAATAATCATGACAGAAAGAAAATACCAATTACGAAAAATCAAAGAAGGACTATTCATCCAACAATCAACAACACCAACAATGAACACGGACAAGGGATATAAACTAAGCAATGCATGGAATCCAATTATTCCGATTTTAACAAGAAAGCCTTGAGAAAAATTTTTAGTTATAATAGTGATTGTCGAAAGCTTGGTAATAAAAACTTAAAACCAATAAACCACTAATCCAATTATTCAAAAAATCATTACAGTATATAATTTCTGTCTGATTTCTTGTTTAATTATCAATGATTTTCTTGAACGATTCATATTACTCGAATTTAATATTTCTAGCAAAAATTATTTCTTGTTCAAATTCATAAGTCAAAATTCTTGTTTAAGCTTATAATTTATCATTTGCTAAACGTTAACAAGCTTCTTTGAGAGGCCATGCACATTGAAGCTAAAAATTACGATTATTATAACGTATTAAATAAATAAATAAATAAATAAATAAAAATAAATAAAAAATAAATAAATACATTAGTACGGGGAAATCGTAGTACGAAGAAGACGGCAGTAAGAAGACAACAACAATAGCATGAGGAAAACGGTAGCACGGGGAAAACAGTCGTACGGAGAAATGCAGTACGTGGGAAAATGATAGTACGAGGAGAGTGCGTAATTTTACGCAATATTAACTATTAAAACAATATGCGTAGCATAGTTTCAATCTTTCAATGACAGATTTTGGAGGCTCGATGTTTGAGGCTGCATTTTCATATTTTTTAGTCAAGCGACAAAATCTGTTTGGGTCGCAGTCTTCATAGATTCAAAGGCTGGCCAAAAATTTTTCTTGTATTTGGTTTTTTCAGGTAACATATGATATGGCCTAATGATTTCTTTTTTTTTCATAAAGAAAGCCTACTATGGCGGCCCAATTCTCTGTTCACACACAGAATTTTAAGGCAGTCCGATTTCTGTTTAGAATACCTACGACAGCCTAATTCTGTGTTCGAACACAGAATACTACGGCAGTCTGATTTCTGTATAGAAATCTTACGACAGCCTAATTCTGTGTTCAAACTC
>CM055405.1:944358-961210 GCA_029228625.1 Pseudolycoriella hygida | reverse complement strand
GGGGAAAACAGTCGTACGGAGAAATGCAGTACGTGGGAAAATGATAGTACGGGGAGAGTGCGTAATTTTACGCAATATTAACTATTAAAAAAATATGCGTAGCATAGTTTCAATCTTTCAATGACAGATTTTGGAGGCTCGATGTTTGAGGCTGCATTTTCATATTTTTTAGACAAGCGACAAAATCTGTTTGGGTCACAGTCTTCATAGATTCAAAGGCTGGCCAAAAATTGGGTTTATTTTCATAAAGAAATCCTACTACGGCGGCCCAATTCTGTGTTCACACACAGAATTTTAAGGGAGTCCGATTTCTGTTTAGAAATTCTACGACAGCCTAATTCTATGTTCGAACACAGAATACTACGGCAGTCTGATTTCTGTATAGAAATCTTACGACAGCCTAATTCTGTGTTCAAACTCAGAATTCTACGGCCGTCTGATTTCTGTACAAAAATCCTACGACAGCCTAATTCTGAGCTCAAACATAAAATTCTGCGGCTTAATGATTTCTGTTTTTTCGTAAAGAAATCCTATCACGACGGCCTAATTCTGTGTTCAAACACCGAATTCTACGGCAGTCTGAGTCAGAGTACGGTGAAAACGGTAGTACGGGGAGAACTGTAGTACGGGGAAACGGTAGAACGGGGAAAACAGTCGCACTTGGAAAACAGTAGGAAAGGGGAAACGGTTGTACGGAGCAAACGGTGGTACGAGGAAAAGATTAAAACAGGGAAAACCGTAGTATAGCGGAGTACGGTAGTTGGAGGAAAACGGTAGTACGGGGAAAACTATAGTACGGGAAAACTATAGTACGAGGAAGAAGATAGCACGAGGAACACTGTAGTACGAGGAAAACAGTAGTACGGGGAAAACGGTTGCACGAAGAAAACGGTAGTATGAACAAAATTTTTAGTACTTTGAGAACGGTAATACGTTGAAAACGGTAATACGGGGAAAAAGGTAAAACGGTAAAACGGGGAAAATGTTAATACGAGGAAATCGGTAATAAAAGTTATTCAGAGCATGGTTTAAATCTTTCAATGACAGATTTTGGAGGCTCGATGTTTAAAACTGCATTTACAGATTTTTTAGACAAGCGACAAAATCTGTTTGGGTCACAGTCTTCATAGATTCAAAGGCTGGCCAAAAATTTTTCTTGTGATCAGTTTTTATTGAGTAACATATTCTTGGCCCAATGATTTCTGTTTTTTCGTAAAGAAATGCTACTGCGGCGGCCTAATTTTGTGTTCAAATACAGAATTCTACGGCAGTCCGATTTCTGTATAGAAATTCTACGACAGCCTAATTCTGTGTTCAAACACAGAATTCTACGGCAGTCCGATTTCTGTATAGAAATTCTAAGACAGCCTAATTTCGTGTTCAAACACAGAATTCATTCATTCATTGGCATTTATTTATAGCATATATAGAAATCCTACGACAGCCTGCTTCTGTGTTCAAACATAACATTCTGCCGCCTAATGATTTCTGTTTTTGCCTAAAAATCCTACTACGACGGCCTATTTCTGTGTTCAAACACAGAATTCTACGGCAGTCTGAGTCAAGGTACGGTGAAAACGGTAGAACATGGAAAACTGTAACACGAGGAAAACAGTTGGAAGGGGGAACGGTTGTACGTAGCAAACGGTGATACGAGGAAAAGTTTGAAACGGGGAAAACTGTGGTACAGTGGAGAACGGTAGTCGTAGGAAAACGGTAGTATGGGAAAAACTGTAGTAAGGGAAAACTATAGTAAGGGAAAACTATAGTATGAGGAAGAAGGTTGCACGGGGAACACTGTAGTACGTGGAAAAAAGTAGTACGGGGAAAACGGTTATACGGAGAAAACGGTAGTATGAACAAAATTTTTAGTACTCTGAGAACGGTAATACGGGGAAAGCGGTAATACGGGCAAAACGGTTATAAGGGGAAAACGGTAATACGTGGAAAACGATAGTACAGTGGAAACAGTCGTATGAGAAAAACGGTAGTACGGTGTAAAATGTAGTACGGGAAAAACAGTCGTACGTTAAAAATAGTAGAAGGAGGAAAACGGTAGTACGGGGAAATGTCAGTACGAGGAAATGTTCGTACGGAGTAAACAGTAGTACGGGGAAATCGTAGTACGGAGAAAACGTCAGTAAGAAGACAACACGACGATAGCAAGATGGCGTACAGTGAATAGAAGAAATTTAAGTGGTGCTGAATATATTTTTATTTCGTTGCTTAAATAGCGTTCGATCCAAATTTTTCGTTTCACTAATTCGTGTGTAAACATTATTCTGTGCGACAAGTATCAGAAATAGTCAATTGAACTAACTTTCATGTAAATAAAACGGGTTGCAATTTCACGAAAGCACGTTTCTATTGTTCGTACGTCAGTAATAATAGTGGTGACACGTGTGTCAGGAATTATGCCTAAAAATTCTATTGATAAGATAAAAATAACAAAACCATCGATCTCTCCGACAATCACAAGAAGCAACAGCCTTCGTATTAATGCCCAGCATCAGGCTCCACGATTCCCAGCTCCGATCAAAGCGTATACAACCTCTTGATGAGCCTCAACAGTAAATTTGATGCTAACCAACAAAACCTGTCAGCATTAAACACTAAAATTGATGGCAATCAACAAGACCTCCTCTCATCTATAAAGCAACAAACAGATCGTATGCTCAGCTGATCTATCTGTTGTAAATAATGCAAGTGATGAGAACGTTGTGATTACAGATGGTTAGTGTATTCAGCGCCATGTGATTTTCATGAGACAAATTAAATAAGTAAATTCTAAATTTAAATAATTTACAAATTGACGCTTTGTTTTTAAGTGATTTTTTCAAAAGTGATTTTCATGAGACAAAATCAATAAGTAAATAAATTGACGCTTATATTGTTTTTAGTGATTTTTTCAATGATCAATTTGCAATGAAGTATTCCGATAAATTAAAGCTTTACTATCAGAATGTGAACGGTCTGAAAATTAAAGCAGATACTTTTAAATCAAATGTCCAGTCAGGTGATTTTGATATTATTGTGTTGTGTGAAACGTGGCTGAGAGAAGACTTCTATGATAATGAATTTTTTGATAAAATGTACATCCTTCATCGACGGGATCGGGATTTTAATGTAGTTTCTAATCAACAGGACGGTGGAGGCTGTGCGATTGCAGTGAAATTCAAATATCACTCAATCAGAATGAATGAATGGGAATCCGAGCTTGAAGACATATGGGTTTCACTTGATTTGAACTCCAGTGAAAAACTTATCATAAACGTTCGGTATATTGAGTGTAAGTGTCCAGTCCATTTATCATCGATTAGCAATATTGTAAACATTTCTAATCCTAATGCACACTATTTGCTTCTTGGAGACTACAGCCTTGAGGATTCCATAACCTGGGCGATGGGTAGTGACGGTTTGTATAGTGCGAGTACATGGCACGTAGTCGACACGCGTTTTTTCCGTTCTCGAGATTTTGGTTTTTTTCATGTATTTGTTGACCATTTTTTTATATTTCTTCGCTTTAAACCTTTTGATCAATAGTGCTATAAATGAAATAATTGTCTTTTAGATATGAATTGAAAGTTCGTTTGCCAGTAATAATCGGAAAACATTTTTTCACATTGACCTTATTCGGTTTATGCCTCTCTTTATGTGAGAGCAGCTTATTGTCATCGGTCTTCATCATTCAACATTGCATCTATTCAGATCGAATATTGACATACAATCATGAACAATTGCACAGTATGTTATGGCTGTTTCCGAAGTGACACTCCGTTTCACTTCGTTTCACGCCGAATGTATTGGCTTCGGCAAGAGTGCGTTGTTACGTTATAGAGAAATGCCAAATCTTCAATGGTTGTGTGACAGCTGCATCGTTCAAACGCGCTCTATCAATATATCATCTCTCCCATTGAACAAATTCAACTCCGCCGCCGTTATTCGAACCTTATCGTCAGCTTACACAAGGCGTCCGCTCATTGCTGCAAAACGTAATAGAAACCGTAATCCGTTCCCAAACGCAAGATCCAATGACAGTTCCGTATTTTTGGTATCCCGATCGCAAGACATCAACAACGCCAATGTGTCAATGATCAGCTTTCCATCAGTAAACGAAATTCAACCAGGGCAACATTCAGTCGAAGATCATGGCATAAGTGGATCCAATTTGCTGACTTCATCTGTAATCGCTCAACCCGATGACCCTCAATTCGAATCGCTCGATACTTCCGAACCTACAACTCCACCTCTAATTCTGGGTCCTTTGCTGATGTGTTGTCAAAATTATCAATTGCTAAAACAGTTGGCGACAAAGTCGAAAACTCAACGATTCAACAGAAAAATGATTAAACACGAAGTAACTTGTCTCCGCCATCCGAAACACATAAGGTGGCTTATTTGTCCAATTTCGATCCGTCTGTTACCGAAGAACAAATTGTTAACTATCTACTGAGGAAGAACGTCATATCTTCAGCTGGGGATGTGTCATGCAAAAAACTGGTCTCGCCTCATGTTAATATGGACAGCATTAGCTTCGTATCGTTCAAAGTTACCGTAAATTCTGAAATATTCCAATCTGTACTTGATGCTAACCTTTGGCCTGAAGATATTGTTTGTCGTGAATTTGTCAAACGCTGAATTGCTTCTGAATTTTCAATTTTTTCAATTATCTTTTGTATTTTAATTTTAAATTCTGTCATCAAGTAGGAATTAGATTCAATTTATTTATGTCTATACTTATATTTGTGTTGTTGTCAGTAGTCAGGGGGCTTTACGGCCATTGACGAAGTGAATAAATAAATAAATAAATAAATAACTAAATTGAAGGTGTGAAAGCTGAGGCTTTCGTTGACTTATTATCACTTTCGAATCTAAACCAATTCAGTGGAGTTAAAAATTGTTTAAATAGATCTTTAGACTTGGCTATGTCCAACATGGAACCAGCAAAGTTAAATGTAACGCAATGCCTCGAAGAACTCGTCCCAGCTGATAGATTCCACCCACCACTATTAATAGAAATTGACGTGAAGCCATTATAATTTCTAAATGAAAATCGTCTACCCAAGCATAATTTTTTCCGTGCAAATTACGAAGAAATAAATAAGCTACTGAACGGAATTGATTGGGTGACTCTCTTTGATAAATTATTGATTGATGATGCAATAAATGAATTTTATAAAACTTTAATGATAATAATCGAAAATGTGCCGAAGACGAAGAGTGTGAATAGAAACTATCCTTGCTGGTACTCAAATGAACTGATCAGACTTATTAAGAAAAAGGAGATTAGGCGTCAAATTTTAAAATCTAAAAACCGCAAAAACACTGCCAGTCAAACTCATCGTGATAATTTCTCTGTTTTACGTAAGGCTGTGAAATCACTTCAGGAAGAGTGTCACAATATTGATATCTCGAACATCGAAAGCAAGTTGACAGTAAATACCAAATGCTTCTTTTCCTATACGAAAACGCTGAAAAAATCAAACTCTCTACCCAATTGTGTCCAATATAATGACGTGATAGACAATCAGTGTGCAACCTGTTTGCAGAATACTTTTCATCTGTTTACAACCAACCCACAGCAACTGTGCTTGAACTGGGAATAATTGCTCCTTACATTGAATTTCCTACTATTACCACGGCTGATGTTGAGAAGATTTTGGTTAAGCTAGATCAATATAAGGCGTCTAGCCCAGACATGATTCCGGCAATTTTTTACAAAAAACTCTCATCTTCGTTCAGCGTACCTCTGGCACTTCTGTTTAACAAATCGATGTGTGAAGGCAAATACCCGACCACCTGGAAAGAAAGTTACGTCACGCCTATTTTCAAATGCAAATCGATGTAAAGTCCAGAACTACCGCCCAATTACCATCCTATGCGCAGCATCCAAAGTTTTTGAGCGCCTGATGTTCAATATGCTTTATGAGCGGATCAGAAAATACGTTAATACCGACCAACACGGTTTTGTTAGTGGTAGATCCACTCTAACCAATCTTCTGGAGTATGTCACCAACTTGCTGAAATTTATTGAGAACGGTGAACAAGTTGACACGATTTGCACCGACCTCAGCAAAGCATTCGATAAAATTTCACATGATCTTCTATTGCAAAAGCTAAGCTGCTACGGAATCACCGACCACTATCGAAGATGGTTTAAATCATATTTGGTTGGCAGAAAGCAATACGTCGTAATTGGCAGCACCAAATCGCACAAGATTGTTCCCACTTCCGGGATACCTCAAGGATCCATCCTTGACCCCTTGCCTTTCCTCATCTTTATTAACGATCTACCATCCGCTTTCAAATTCTCACGATGCTCCTTGTTAGCCGACGACCTCAAGTTATATATGAAAATTACAGGCGAAAGCGACTGCATTAATCTACAGAATGATGTAAATGAACTTTCTAAATGGTGTATGCATAACTCTTTAGAACTCAAGTTAGCCCTGATGATGACAACAACTGTTTTGTCGAAAACTAGGCAATAAAAAAACTTTTTACAAAAAACCACTAATCCAATTATTCAATAATCATCTTTAGATCTCAATATTTTACTTATTTATTTATTTATTTCGTCAAATAATCCTGACTACATACACTTTAAAGCGAAAATACGACGATACAAATATAAACCTATAACTAATACTAAGAAAAAAAATAAATACATATATATAATATTACAGTCAAATAACTAATCAGCTACAAGAAAAAAAAAAATCGGCATTTATACAATTCAACAACTTATTCACTGGCACAAAGATAAAAAAGACACAAATGACAGTGACGGCGACATGGTGGCAGAACGAGAGGAGCTCAGGGTACACAACTTCCAACACAACGAGACCACAGTCCTAGATGCGTATCATAGCTCTGTTCGCAAGGTCAGTACCACACCCGAAAAAAGCAGCAATTCATGAACGTTTGTATTTCGAGAAGTGATCAAGACAATCCCGGCTGAAGTGCTTCGCGGATAATAATCTCCTGGTGCTTATGGGAACATGATTATAGTCTGACACTGTCTTAACAAAGAACGATCGTTTATATTGCCATGACGAATGCCTCGGAAGTCTGAATACGTCATTTCGCAAGGAACTCCCGCGAATAAGCTTATCCAATAAGTAGGATGGTCCGCCACCTCTGATAATCCTGTGTAGCGCAGAACAACGCCGCTGCCTCAAAAACGTCAGAATGGGAGCCCCGAGCAAGCTATTAACATACCCTTGGGTACTGTCATAGCGCTTAAGCCTGTGTACGAAACGAACGCATGATGAGAAAGCGTCCTCCAGTGATGACAGTGTGAACGACAAGAATAATTGCACATCATCTGCATACATATGATGGTCAGTGGATTTGAGACAACTTGGAATGTCATTAATATAAAGAGAGAATATCAGAGGGCCTAGGACCGAACCCTGGGGGATGCCTGTCCTGTTAATCACTGGATCTGAGCAATAGGTTCCTATGCAGACCCTCTGGAAGCGGTCAGTCAGATAATCACGAACGAAATTAATGGCCGGGGATGAAAAGCGGAATTTAGAGGACAACTTCAGGAGAAGTCGGGAATGGTTCAGGGAGTCGAAAGCCTTGGAAAAATCCAACAACACCATAAGTACAAGACGTTTCTTATCAAAAGACTTGCGCACCTCATCTGACACATGTAAGAGCGCAGTAGCTGTGCTGTGATGCTTTCTGAACCCAGACTGAAACCTATCGAGGAGGCCATTACCATCTAAGTATGCACTGATCTGCTCTTTTGCTAGGATCTCAAGCACTTTCGAAAGACAGGGTAGTATACAAATCGGCCTAAAATCCTCCAGCCCACGTTGCCTTGTTTTCTTATGTATAGGAAGAACTTTTGACAGCTTCCAGGGGCGGGCGACAGCGGATGACGTAAATGAGTAATTAATGATGTGAGTTAGACAAGGGAGCACAAACGGAAGAATCATTCTAACAAAATTGAGTGGCACTTGGTCCAGGCCAATCGCCTTAGACCTGATTGAGTTAATTGCCCTAGCCACATCAAGACTACTTATGTTACAGAAACTAAACCCAGAGTCATAGCCAGTGGTAGGACTAGACAGCACGTCAACAGGAGAACCGCCGTGGCTGGAGATATGAGCGCTATATTCATTCGCTGTAAACCCGGGTTTGACATTTCCAGTTGAGATAACACCTATTTCCCGAAGATTACGTCCACAGAGCCCTAGAGCCTAGACCAACGTGGAGCTTGGGATGCAGGTAGTCATACTTAGCTTTCTTCACCAGATGCGTTACAAAGTTCCGCAGGTGTACGTAATGTTCTTTGGAGACCCGGCCTCTCCTGTATTCTGATTCAGGCTTTGATTAGGTTACAAACCAATTTGCATTGGTCGAGTGAGAACCAACTTTCATTGGAACAGTTAAACCATTTGGCAATGAGCTTTCGCTTTCAAGTTTGTCAGTTTATGAAATTCTGGTCTTACCATTAAGTTTGTACGCAATTTTCAACTTTCAATTTTCAACGCAATAGTCATCTTGAACGATACACGTGGTATGTTTGGAAACCACAGTAGTGAAAAGCGGTTAAATGCCATGCACATGTTATTAATTGGTTCATAAAGACCATATTTTGTCCTGTGTTCGTCGACAACGAGAAAGTCATCGGCACGAGTGGGTCTAGAATTACGAATGACCTTGCTTTTAATTTTAGGTGCGTCGATATTGCCATTCATCAGATCGGATACAAAAAGTGCGCAGGCATTAATTCTGCGTCGTGCGAGTGTTTCAATGTTGATCGAATCGCATCTCTCAATATATGGCGGGAGCTTGTAGTTTTCGTCCCTTTTCACCGTCCGCCTCAGTGCGTACATCAAAATTTTTTTCTGAATAGATTCAATTCTGTCAACAAATGTGTCCTGATAAGGATGCCAAACAACTGAAACATATTCTAAGTAAGAACGGACATAGGCAAAGTATATACTTTTTAAAGTTTTAATATTTTTAAATTCCTTACAAGTTCTCATGACGAAGCCAAGCATTGAGTAAGTTTTTGCAATTATATATTCAATGTGTTTACTGAATGTCAATTTTTGGTCCAAGAGGACTCCCAAATCTTTAATTACCTTAACACGAGTCAACACAGCATCATCGATATTGTAACCGAACTCAATTTTGGATCTCTTTCGGGTGAAGCAGATAACCTTACACTTATCGACGTTCAAATAAAGTTGGTTGATTTTGCACCACTGTAGAAACCTGTTCAAGTCACGTTGGAGAGCACTTGCGTCAAGAACATTTTTGATTCTAGCGAAAATTTTCAAGTCGTCAGCATATATTAAGTAAACTGAAGAAGAGAAGACTTTAGTAGCATCGTCCATGAATAATAAGAACAAGAGGGGGCCCAGATGGCTACCTTGAGGAACACCAGAGGTTACATTGAACATTCGAGAGGAGCAATTCCCTAATTTGACGAATTGTGAACGTCCATTAAGATAAGAGGCAATCCATGCTAACAGGTTTGAATGAACACCCATTTGGTTCAACTTGTGCAAAAGAATCGAATGTTTGACTCTATCAAATGCTTTCCGGAAATCGGTGTATATGACGTCTAATTGATGTCTTCCATAACTTTGGTAGCATAGCTAACAAACTCAGCTAAATTTGTCGCTGTAGATCTGCGCTTCATAAAGCCATGTTGTGACTTTGAAATTATTCGATTGAACTTTGTGGATAAAATAGAGGTGACGATGGCTTCAAGTAGTTTTCCTATTGTTGGTAGAATGGCTACGCCTCTGTAGTTTTCGACATTACTTCTAGAACCACTTTTAAAAATTGGGGTAATATAAGAAGTCTTCCATCTTGTTGGAAATTTTCCAGTTTCGAGGGATGAGTTGAAAATGCGAAGTAGCGGAGAAGACAGACTCTCAGCACAGGCTTTTAATAAAATCGGAGAGATTTTATCAGGACCTTCACCCTTACTCGTGTCTATACTACTCAAATGGTTCAAAACGTCTTGGATCTCAAAAGAAATTGATCCAATGTCAGTGCGCTTTTCTATGGGGTTCATTTTTGCCGATAAGTTAGAATTAGTATCATTGTCAGCTACATAAACGCTTTCGAAGAACTCAGCAAATAGATCACACGTTTCGTTAGGATTACCAGCTTTCTTATTACCTCCAGACATAATTGAAGGGTAGCCTGTAGTCTTTTTTCGCGACTTCACGTAATACCAAAATTTTGAAGGATCAGAAGTTAACATTTCTTCGGTGTTAGTCAAATATTTGTGAAAGGCTTGGTCACGCAAGGAGTGAAATTCTTTACTAATGGACAAAAAATTCATTTTTAGTTTCAGTTTTTCGTTTTCGTTTTTCGTTCGTGGGTTTGTTTAATTTTTAAATCGTTTGTGAGCTTTGCTTGTTCTATTTTTTAGATTGCGTAAACGCTGATTATACCAGGGTGGATCGTTAATAACCATTTTCTTTTTGAGCGGAACAAATTTCTCTAATCCATCTAACAAAACATCGTAAAATACGTTGACTATGTCATCAACGTCAGAAACGTTTGACATCAGTTGATTCCAGTCAATAGAATGAAAATGGTTATTTAGGCCAGCATAGTCGCCTTTTTTGAAGTTAAATTCACTTTGTGATTCCTCACTTTCAATATTTACGATGCTTTCAACGAAGTCTACTGAAATAACTATTTCGATATAATGACTTTGATGTTAGTCGGATTGCTGTAAAAGACGAGGTCCAAAATCTTTCCATAATAGTTGCGAACGCTGTTAACTTGATGAAGGTTACCACTCATCATAAGATAGATGATATCGGCTTTCGTTCCTTCACCAACTTTAGTAGGGATCATCACATTGCTTTCACATGATTCGTCTTGACCACTGATCAAGTCATCAATGCAGTCAATATTGTCATTAAAACGGTCAGGAATCCAATAAACAAGGGTTAAATTAAAATCTCCTAAAACACACATTTCATCATTAACATCCAGGTCTATAAATTTCAGTGTCTTTTCTAATGCATCGTGATACTCGGTGTATACTTTTACAGAAGAGCCTGAAGGGATGTAAAGGCAACAGACAAAAAGCGAATGATTTTGAAGCTGCACCTTAACTAAAACCATTTCGACGTTGTCGGTGCCGGGCACCAGAACGCATTCGCTAGGTAAAGATGATCGGACAGCGATCAGAACACCTCCATATCTCTAATTCAGACCGATCAGTTCTGTAAACTGAAAACTGTTTAGGATTGAATAGTTCACTGTCAAAGAATGACGAATTGAGCGATGTTTCAGATAGTGCTATAACATCGTAGTCACACGTCAAGGAGTTATTAGAAAAATCATCAGTTTTAGTTCTTAATCCGCGAACATTTTGATAATATAAACTCACATCACTCTTTGAAATCGAAACATCAGACTTAATGGGACGAATGGAATCAAAATAAGTCTTAGCTGAAATTATTGACGGCGAATTGGTCATAATGTTAGCGTTACATCCGATTGATTTATCACTATGATGGAAGAAATCAGAAATTCGCGACTGAATCCGACTCTGACACGTAGTGTTGCATGCTAAGTCGTTGGTGTGACGTCCATACTCGTTGAGGTAGTTTCCTTTACCACTGGAGTTTGTTTCAGAACTGAAGTTGCAGGAGAATTGCAACTTTACTGTGTTGATGCTATCGCTGGAGTTGTCGCAATTGGTAAAAAAGTATCTAAGGTCCTCTTCTTCTTGTCCTGAAATTCTCCAATTTGGACATGAGAGGGCCAGAAGGCAGGATCCATAAGTTTGTCGAAGAGTTCAACTGTGCAATTTAGCCGGAAAGAAATAAACGTAAGTTCATCCAGCTTTTGATCTTTTTTCACTAGAAGTCTGAGGCTAAAATCGTTGCTATCCAGTTCGGGCATTTTCGTCTTTATGTACGAGGAAATCGCCTCCGCAGTTACATCTGGCTTAAGGCGAGAAACGTAAATGAATTTTGAAAGTTTGCTCACTGGTTGACGAGATTTGACCGGGCTACCTAGTCCATGGTTGGTGTCTGAATTGGTGCCGGAGGTCAACTTGCGATGACGATTTTTATGGGAGACTTCAGACGCATCACTGCGAACGCGCTTAGGAGTGAAATGCATTGACGGCTGAAGTTTACGCTTCATAGCTGCAGCATTTAAAAACGGGAAGCTAGACAAATCACTTGAAGAAGCTACTTCTGAAGCGATTTGAGAGAAAAGAGGTCTATTGACCGTGGCAGATTTAGTGGTTGCCACCTTAATCTCGGATAAAACGGAAGCATAAGACTTTGTCTCCTTGCGATGATCAGTCACTGAAGATTTAATATCTCGAAGTAAAGATAGTATCTCTGAAGAGTCGCTTCTTCCGCTAGGATTAGTGAATTCGAGAATGGAGCGTTGGTTAGACTGGCCCGGAACATCGGACGATTTTTTAGAACCCTTAGAATTCCTGGGCGTCAAAGACGGATTTGGAGTCACCTGTTCCGAGGTTACAGTAGAGGGACAAATACTTGACAAACAAGCATTGCAGAGTACAAATATATTCCTGGAAATCAACACCTCGTTAGCTGGTCTCGAGATGCCAATACACAATAGATGAATCAGTGATTTGCACTTACCACAATTCACTGTGCTCTCGAGTTTAACATTTCCAGGAAGACAGTCATCACGACTGCAACTCCTCAATTCCTTCATAGTAGATACACTAAAGTCAATCAAAATAAAATTATTAAGAAAAGAAATATTATATGAAAATCAAACTGAAATAAAATGAATCAAAATGAATGTAAATAGTCACTTGGTACCTGGTCGGGTATTTTCTTTTTGTTCATCAAAAAAGAAAATCCCAAAAGAAAAAGAAATTAAATTGTTGACGCGCAAAGGACGGGACAAACAACTAGTCCTTTCGAAACAATATAAAATAACATTGTGACGTTTACGTAAATAATGCGCCAATTTATATGCAACGTTGACCGCGCGTAATAATTTACGTGTATACACAAAAAACTAAAATTAATCACTTATTTAATTTGAAAATATTCAGAAAACAATTGTTGATTTGACCGAACTTTTGAATTAACAATAACACCACAACTTAAATTATATTATAAATCAATCCAATCAAACAAAGATTACATCCCAAATGCTTTGCGCTTACCACCTCGCTAAAGCAAAACTCAATGGACTTCACGTATGAGATAGACGGCCAAACTGTTACCAAGGTTCCTGACAAAAAAGATCTGGGTGTGACTTTTGATAGCAAAGCTTCGTTCAAGCAGCTCTGTGATGGAATCACTCGTAAATGTTACAGAATGATGGGGCTCATCTTCCCGTCCACCAAAAACTTCAAAAACTACAAAAGCATCATTCAGTTGTATAACGCATACGTTCCCAACCGCCTGGAATATTGTTGCGCTGTGTGGAATCCACATTATACTACATACATAGATCAGATCGAACGCGTGCAAAAAAAATTCACTCGTATGCTATACTTCAAATTCAATTGGATTAAGCCTAACTATCGCACTCGGCTCAAACAACTGAAAATGACCTCGCTTGAAACTCGGAGGATTCAACTCGACGAAATGACATTATTCAATATCATTCATGGACACATCAAGTCAACGTTAATATCTGATATCCACCTCAAACAACCACGTCGCTGTGTCCGAAATTAGCCACTCTTCTATCGTCCCATTACATCAAAATTAAATGCTACTAACATCCAACGAAACTCCCCAATGTTTCGAATGCAACACAGCCACAACACAAACTTTCGTGATCTGCCACTTATGGAGTCTTCTCATGCGCAATAAAAGCGACGTGTGAAAAATTACTTTGATTTCTAGTGTATCGGCCTTTATCACAAACTCGTTGCGTGTCCGAATTAGTGATTTATAATGAACTAAATTAAAATTAAGAAATAAATTTAGAACCAAAGTGAAATAACAAATAACAAATTTAAAAAAATAAAAACTTTTAATTTAATTTTAATTAAAATTAAAAGTAAAATCAAAATTAAAATTAAAATTTTTAAATTTAAATTAAAAAATGTGGGTGAAGTTAGCACAACTCAATATTTAAGACAAATTGAGATAAGTTGAGATAAATTGAGATTAATTGAGATGAATTGAGATGAAATTGAGATGATTCGAGGTGGAATTGAGATGAATTGAGATGAAATTGAAATTTATTGAGATGAATTGAGATGAATTGAGATGAATTGAGATGAACATCTCCATACAATTAACAAATCTCGTTCGTGTTCATCATTTGCAACAGATGGACGCACATGCTATGCACAGAAGCCGATCAAAATAGTCTCAATGACGACTCCATTCATTTTTTCTGCGTAATTTGTAGCGCAAACATTCCTCGTAAAGATTTGGGAGCCTTAACCGAAGGTGTTTCGCACTTCAAAACGTTTGCGCAATCAGTTAATGAAAGTACCGTGTACAATGATGATGTAGGTACAGATACTCAAGTTAATTAGTGAAATGTAGAGCGCTTCGCAATTTAAAATTCTTAGAAAAATTGTTGTAGATCTTAATTTGCAAAAAGTTGCAAATTTTCGAGATGAGTAATTTCACACTATTGCACCATAATTTTTTGTTTAAGTATTTTTAAATTCAAAATAAAAAAACTATTCGTGAGGAAACGATAAGTAAATTAGATAATGAAAAAAATCGATAAAAATTAAGAAAATGTAATGTAATGACCAGACCCCCTCTTACGTAATTTATGAACGGCTCCTAATCAGGATTCGATATAGATAGTACTGTTAGAAAGTTTTATCTTATTCTTGAACCGCACATTAACAATATTTCGAAATCACCTACTTCTTCTAGAGATTTTTATGTGTGTTTCTCCGGAACATTAGTCTCGTTAATTAATAAGAAAAACGCCGTAAGATTGAAATTGAAAAATAATACTTCTCATCACAAATCAACAACATACATTCATATACTGTACTTGTACACGCCTCTCCACCAGGGTTGCATTAGCGCTAGCTTAAAAGAGTCACGCAGAGTCACCTATTTTCAGTTCTGACTCATAATTATTTACTAATTTTTTTGTGCTAGAGCCGACCAGCAGACCAACCCAGAGCCCTAGGTTGGACCCATCTACACTTGTAGTGGGTAACAATGCTCCGCTGAGTTTTCTTAACATCAATGCAAAAACATATTTTTTGGGGTCGACCTTTGGGCCAGCCTATTTGCTAAGGACAGGCATTGGATCGATACATTCAGGACAACAAAATTTTCCCCTATTTTCTCTTCAACACAACACAAAAATCTCATCATTAAAGAAATATCCATGAAAAACCACCAAGTCATCTCTCTCTCTAGTACTTCTCAGCTTCTCTTAGTATTTTTAACGGATTTGGATTGCTTGCCGCTTGTAACTTAACTTTTGTGAGAAATGTACAGAATTGTACAGACAAATTGATTCGAGATGTACACATCACAACTCAATTCATCACAACTCAACTCAATTCATCACAGTTCAAGTCATCACAACTCAACTCAATTCATCACAGTTCAAGTCATCACAACTCAACTCAATTTATCATAACTCAACTCAACGAAGTGACTATTCGCAGTCGACTGCGAATAGCGTATTTTGATACTATTCGCAGTCGACTGCGAATAGTGTATTTTGATGCTATTCGCAGTCGACTGCTGTTCATGAGTGAAATGCAGATGGCACACCCGATCAGGTGATCTGCTACAATTTGATTATAAACTCACCTCTATGCTTTGTTTAGTATGTATTGGTCAGTTTAGTTGGGTTAATAGATTCAGTCTTTAAATGAAAGTTGAAACGAAAACATTATGATGAAAGTCGAACCGCAATAAAGAACAAACAATTTGCTTACTCTCAAACAACCGCTTTTATTTTATAAAGTGAAGTGTCCCGTTTTTCCACTTATTCCAAAAGGAGTTAAACATGGTAGCAGAGCAAATAATAAAGTTGGACCTGGACAGAAATAAAGATAAGTAATTTGTATTCATCATACGAAGGTTCATACACGTCACGTTTTTGAATTAATCGAGTGAATTTGATATACGTACAATCAGTGTCGAGTGTGAGAACAATTGAGCAAAGAATTGTGTTTGATGTCGTGCGATAGTTTCATTTACAGAGTTGCTCATTTTGAAAATTTGAACGGAGAACAAGAAACAATTTAAAATTTGCAACGTAACAATTAATCTTGTGAGCGCCAACAAGATTTATTGAATAGAATCAAGGTCACACACATCGGGTAGAACACATTCTTGCAATTGTGAGCGCCAGCAATTGTTATAGGTTTTGTTACATGAACAGTAAAAAGAACAGTTATTGAACATTCGATAACAACGGTAACCCTTGTGAGCGCCAACAAGAGTTTTTCATCATCAAGTATGAGCATTCAGTTATAGTATATTACAGAGGAACACTGTTATGAGTAATATTACAGGTGTGCGATGTTTACGCACACTTGTAATATTACTCATAAACAGTGTTCCTCTGTACTATGTTTTAACGTGTAACCCACAAGGTAAGTTGAAATCTACAAAACATCTTATTTCATAAAAATCAATTCAAGATTCAAATTTTGTTATGTTCACTCTACGAACGAATCAAAGTTGCCGCGTGCCAATTCATTCATGTTTCTATGAAATGACTTTAGTTGTCGGTTAAATTTTTGTTTAGTATCGAGATTTAATTCAAGTTTTTCATCTTTATTGAGAACTTATAGGCGGCTTTAGGGAACACATGTTTTGCCGAGAATTGAGTAATGTCATAGGCAGGACAATAGTTTCCGTAAAATACCACAAATTTAAGAAATTTGAGAATCACAAAC
>CM055405.1:904328-928728 GCA_029228625.1 Pseudolycoriella hygida | reverse complement strand
TGGATAACCATTTGACTGAAGACAAGTTGAAGTCGCCAATAGCGAGGAAAATATCTCCATGGGTTATCATCGAGTGTGCAGCTGTAATTGCTTTCAGATGTGATGAATATACCTCCTCGTTGGATCCAAACTGTATGTATAACCCGTACACATACATCTTGGAACATTTGAGATGAACTTTTACGCAAATGGCTTCAAGCCGCTCAAGTTCAGGAATATCAACAACTTCACTGTCGTATCTTGAGTCGATTGCAATTAAAACACCTCCAGCTTTGTTTACATCTATATCTGTGTCTTCTCGGTCTTTGCGATATACGACGAAACGTGAGTCGAAGAATTCGGCACTAAATTTTTTCTTATCAAGCCATGTCTCCGAGAGGACTATCAAATCGTAGTCACAAGTGGTCGATGAAAGTAAAATATCATCTTTTTTGCCAACCATTCCCCTAATGTTGTTGTAATAGAGTGATATATAAGAGTTTTGTGGAGAAGGAGTTAAATCAACTGAATTAGCAGAATTAGCCTGTTGTGCCTGTTGTGCATGCCCACAGAACTTAGAGGTTATCCCTTCTGATGCGATTCAAACAATCTAGCACCGTTTTTGGCGGAAGATTTCTTATGGATTTCGGGTTCGTGATATATGAACCAAAGTATTTTGCTCGTGCCATAATAAAGGCGGGACAATAGCAGAGGAGGTGTTCGGCGGATTCAATGTCCCCGCATCTGTCACACAGAGGACTGTTAGCAAAGCCCATACTATGCAAGTGCTTATTAAGAGAACAGTGTCCTGTTAGAATGTCTGTTAGCCTCTTGACGTCTCGTTTGACGAATGAGAGAAGTTCTTTGGAATGGTTTTTGTTAATTCTAATGCAGTTTTTGGCATGGCTAGCGTAGTTCAATGACTCCCAGTGGTGGGAGAAGGTTTTCGCCTTCCAGAGTGATACTATTCCAAACAGAGTTGAAGCTGACACAGCTACACATGGTTCTGGACCTAAGAGGGAAGAAGACGAGGCCGCTTTAGCTAGTCCGTCAGCTTGTTCATTACCTGTGATACCTATATGACTTGGTACCCAGGCCAGAATAACTTGACGTAAGGTGGAGAGCAATTGGATTCGGTCTCTGCATTCTAGAACTAATGATGAACAAATTTTATAACTACCTAGGGCTCTGATTGATGATTGACTGTCTGAGCAAATGTAGATTCCATGGTCCTCTGGCAAATTATCCAAAGAAGATAACAACTCGTTGACACAACCAAGGATTCCAATAATCTCCGATTGGAAAACTGTAATGAATTTACCAAGGGGTAGACTTACGGCTACATTTAGGTCCAAAGAGCAAAATCCTGCTCCGGAATTTCCGTTAGTAGAGGAGCCATCTGTGAACCATCTTAGTCTTTTAGTGACTGGAATAACTGAGTCATTGGTCCAATCACACCGATTAGGAATAGTAATTGAGAAAGATCTATCAAATCTGTATTCAGGAATAATGGAGTCACATGGCATCTCTAGTTCGGGCGAACTTTCTACCATCCTTTTCCATATTTTTGAGTGATTGGTTTGGTCTGCAATAAGCGAGTTACTTAGTTTTAGTCTCAAAGCGGAGGAGCGAGCTTCAGCTTCGATAAAGATATGAAGTGGTTCTATGTGGAGCAGGGCTTCTAAGGCTGCGGTTGGGGCTGATCTCATGGCACCGCTTATTCCAATGAGTGCTAATCTTTGAAATTGTGAGAGCTTAAGACGAGAAGCAGTAAGATTGCACCTGGGCCACCAAATAATGACTGCATAACTTAGTCGGGGCCTGATGATAGAGGTGTATATCCATTTTAAGACTTTTGGGCTGAGGCCCCAAGTTAAACCGAAGGCTCTACGGCAGTGCCATAGCGCTCCGGTGGCTTTCTGGATGACGTTATTGAAATGAAGTTGAAAGTTATTTTTAGAATCCATTGTAAGACCAAGGACTTTGGCTGAATCAGAGCGCGGGATTCTCACTCCGAAAAAGAGAGGGGGAATGAAGTTTGTGATAATTCGTTTTTTAGAAAATAGAACTAATTTAGTTTTGTCTGGATTAGCCGATTGTTCGATTGAGGTGCACCAGTTTTCAACTACCCTAAGGGCTGATTGCATTACTTCGCAAATTGTGGAAGTAAATAGGCCTACGATTAGGATCACAAGATCATCTGCGAAACACTGTGCGTAATATCCAGAATTGTTTAGTAGCGATAAAAGACTGTCTTTCACTAGACAGTATATTAGTGGCGGTAAAATGCCCCCTTGAGGGCAGCCTTTACTCACGAGTACACTGATTTTGGTAGGACCTAAGTATGAGGAGACTATTCTGGTGCGAAGCATAGTTATGATCCAGCCTATGATTGTTTCGCTTATTCCGTGAGCTCGGCATGCTTTCGCTACGGCGACAAAAATGATATTATTAAAAGCGCCATCAATATCGATGAAACATCCTAATGCTTCACAGTCTTGAGTAAAGGCTTTATCGATTTTAGTGACTAAGTGGTGAAGAGCGGTTTCCGCTGATTTCTTCGGTTGGTAGGCATATTGCTTAGGGTGGATTGGAAAGGATTTTAAAATTCCGTCTCTCAGATTGCGATCTACTAGTTTTTCAAGTGTTTTCAATATAAAGGAAGTAAGACTTATAGGCCTGAAGGATTTCGCTAGATGGTATGAAATTTTTCCAAGTTTTGGGATGAAAACGACCCTCACACCTCTCCAAATCAGAGGGATGTAAATTAGACTCAGACTTGCAACGAAGATGTTGAAAAGAATATCAACAATGGAGTCTAAACCATTCTGAAGAAGGGCTGGAAAAATGCCATCTTCCCCTGCCGATTTGTAGGGGGAGAAGGACTTAATTGCCCATTTGATTTTTTCGGTCGATACAATTTGAAGAGCTACCGCTTTGTCTCCACTACTAGGCATTAAGAATGGTAGAGGAGAGTAAGGGACATTTAGTACTTGAGAGCTTGCGCAGCCCGGGAAGTGTGTTTCGAGTAGGTGTTTAAGAGATTCTTCAGGAGAGTCGGTAAACTCACCAGAGGGCAACTTAAGAGTACCTATCGAGCAGATAGGATCTTTTGATAGAGATCTCATAAGATTGGCTGCGCTTTTGGATGAGACTGTAGTATTGCACAGTTGCTGTTCTTTGAGTCTGTTGTTCTTTCGGAGAGCTGCGTTATACGCCGACTGAGCGCGTCTACGATCGGCTATGTCTACTGGATCTCCTGATTTTGCTTTATTAAAAGCTTTGCGGAGGGTCTTACGCAAAAACTTGAGATTTGAGGAGAAAAAAGATGCTGATCTGCCTTCCTTGAAGATTTTTAACGGACACGCTTTGTGGAAGCTGTTGATTAGGGCAGTATTTAGTAACTGTGAGGCGTTGTCGAGTTCTTCTTCGGTGGTAATTGGTTCGGGATTTGGAGGGATTGATGCTTTTAGGATTTTGGAGAAGAGATTCCAGTCAGTATTAGCTGGGTTTCTGAATTTTAATTGTCTGGGTTTATCAGTGTCAATGTGAAACGAGATGCATCTGTGATCAGAGGTTAGAATTTTGTTAGTGACTCTCCAATCCTTAATTAGATGGGCGATATGCAAGGAGCTTAAAGTAATATCTAGGACCTCACTTCGTATTTTGTTGAAGAAAGTTGGTTCGTTGCCTCTACTGAGAACTACTAGGTTAAACGTAAGGATAAATTCTAAGAGAGATTCTCCTTTGGGGTTACAGTTAGTGCTACCCCAAACTGTGTGATGCGAATTGGCGTCACTGCCCAATAAGAGTGGTATATTTGATTTTTTGCTAAAATTAACTAAGTTGATAACTTCTGTTGTGGGTGGTAATATTCCTTCATCTGATGGCAAGTAAGCTGAGGCTATGATAATTCGTTTGGTAGATCCATTAATATTTAAGGGCAGGTAAACTGCCGCAAGATCGCTTGAGCAAAATTGTTGAAGGGGAAATATTGTGCAGTCTTTAGTAGTGGTCTGGAAGACGATTGGTCAAAGACTAAGTTAAATTTCTTTTGATCAATATTTCTAATGCGATTAGACGGTACATAGGGTTCTTGAATAAATATGACAATTTGAGTGTCGGGATTGTATAAGGAGTTGACTTCTAAAGACGCGGATTTACTATGATGAAGGTTAATTTGATGGAAAAATGTTCTAGATTTAGTCATTGCGAATGTTTAGGTTGTTTACTGGTTGAGCAAAAGCATTTGATTGAGTGACGATGCACTTTTTACTTACCTTAGTAGGATATTGTAATGAGACCCAAGAGGTAACGGTATCGGAGGGAGTGAGGTTCTGATTCTTCGAGGGGCGAGGTACTTTAAGTGATGTTGGCTCTTTTGTAGAGTATCTCAAAAGAGAAACGAATATTGAAATATGATAAGAATCGATAAAGAATTTATTGAAAATCAAATGAAAAAATTTACTTTGGCTGTCCATTGGAATCGTTCTGTTCTATGGTGAAGCGGATCTTGTCCATTCCAAACTTAACGAGATTGCGAAGAATTTTTATTGCGTTTGCCGAATTCGCGTCAATACCAATGAACCAATTCTGTTTATCATTTTGACCTCGTTTTCTGTTATAAAGTCTCCAGAGGGAAGTGTCGATCGTTTTGTTTTGTCGCTTAATGGCATCGAAGAGAGTTGATGGTTCGGGAGCTGGGTAAGGCAGAGCAAACGATGCTCTGAATAGTTTAGGTGGCGCGCCAACTTCGACATGCTTTAGTTTTGCATCTTTCAACAGGTCGGTAAGAAGCGGCAGAGTTTTTATAATCCAATCCTTAGTGGGAATGTTTTCGCATATAACACGGAGACGGCCGTTATCAAAACCGGTGAAAACAAAGTCCAGGTCGGCGATTTCATCTGCTAGGAAGAGCTCTTTGGTGAAGGTCCACTGTGAGCAGCAATTCTTCCGTCGTGTCAGGAACAATGTCGATAATGAACAAATCTTTTTTCGTTTGTACGATATCCGAGAAAGTTGGTGGCTCCATAAATTTTGATTTCTTAGCTTTTTCAGGAATGATAGGCGACACACTTTTTCTTTTCGGGGTTAATGAATTTACTGAAGCTTCACTATCCGGCACGTAATGTGGAGAATCACTGTTAGTATACACCAGTGGACTCTTTAAGTCGATGTTACAATCGGAAAGACTATGACGACGCAAATTTTTTATTCCAACGATTGAAATGTTTGAGACTCTGTCCGATAATGTACTTTCTACTGGATCAGGTCGAAGCAATTCTTCTTCGATTGCACTATCAATGTCACTGCAGCTCATAAGGGAGCGTAAATTTAAGACGACTAAAAACGGAAATTGACAACGATTTATGTTGCGTATAAAAAATTTTTTTCGTATGAACAGGAAGAATTTGATGTTTGAAATTGCCGCTTGAATAATTTGTGAAGATAGACAATGTGAGTTAATTGCGTGAATCGGGTTAGGTGGGGGAATGAGAGCATTAATAGCTGAATTCTCATACTTTGTTATGTGTAGCGAGTGACAATACATAATACAGAGGAATTCGAACGCTTTTGCTGTAATTTTGGCGCTAGAATTAGTTATTAAGGAGCACCAAACGGCATAATACGACGTGCGGTGACAGATAATTAAGATTATGCGTGTGTAGGTTGTTATCATGGATTCGATGAAGCTCGTAGCAACATGATGTGTTGAGTTACGGGGTTTGTGTTGGTGCGAATGCGTTATGAAGTGAGGAGATCTGCACTTGTGTAGGAGTTCGAGTGATAGTAGACGAAAGGTGTTCGATTGTATTGAGCCCTTTGTGGAAAGTGGCGGGAAAGTGGTTCGATAATAATCTACAGGTAAGAGAGTCCAGCAAAACGTTGCGGACAAAGAGCCATTTGGCAAAAGAGTTACAATAGAGATTTGATAACAAATCACAATACTTACCTTTGCTTGATGGTATGTTGTGGGCATTGTCTGACAATGCGACGGTTGCACCATGGTATTTGTAATGTAAATAACATGGTGTTGTTTTTGGCGCAACTTCGTGAGAGAGGATCTTCTAATTAACTGTAGGAATTTCAATCACTATTAATCAAAACTAAGCACGATATTTCTTTAAGGAGAACAGAAATACTTTAGAAATATTGTTTAGTTGTTAAGCAATTAAGATAAATAATCTCAGTCTTCTGCTAAATCGCTGAATTTTATTGATAATATTCACACTAGCATAAACACGTCCGAATCGATCGACGGTCAATGATGTTATGGAGTCGAAGAAGGACCATGTATTTGTCTGGAAAGAATGAAGCACTGAGAAGAGATCATCGGCCGGTACATGCGTTTCAACAATCAACTACATGACAGAGTTTTTAGGCTTGTACGAAGTAAACAGAGCACACGTATTTGGCACGACATTTGTACCCAGTCAAATTTCAACCTTATAAATCTTTTTCCTCCCTGAAAGGGGATCGATGAAGTTTGAAGATGAGCGAAATCGGTCACAAGCCTTCTAAGACACGGTCGAAAAATTGGTGGCAGGACATTTCTCCGCCGCAAATAACGCCCGGGTCGTTAATAACGCCCGGATCGTTAATAACGCCCGCGTCGTTAATAACGCCCGCGTCGTTAATAACGCCCGCGTCGTTAATAACGCCCGCGTCGTTAATAACGCCCGCGTCGTTAATAACGCCCGCGTCGTTAATAGCGCCCGCGTCGTTAATAACGCCCGCATCGTTAATAACGCCCGCGTCGTTAATAACGCCCGCGTCGTTAATAACGCCCGCGTCGTTAATAACGCCCGCGTCGGTAATAACGCCCGCGTCATTAATAACGCCCGCGTCGTTAAAAACGCCCGCGTCGTTAAAAACGCCCGCGTCGTTAATAACTCCCGGGTCGTTAATAACGCCCGCGTCGTTAATAACGCCCGCGTCGTTAATAACGCCCAGCTGAGTGATTGGATAAACGCTACAAAATGTCATGTAACTAGAAGAAGTTGACTAAGGGGAAAATTTTAATTATTCAAAACGTCAATAGAAGGAGTTGACTAGAGGAAAATTTTAAAATGCGGTGAAGGTTTTTTTTTTGTTTTCGTGTAATAAGTTTTTTAAAAATGTTGATAGTTACAGTGTTTAGGACACTGTTGTGTTCATGTGTAATTGGCACGGGAGATTCTTTGAATAGTTAATGTATCAATTTATCGTAGAGATTTGTGTACATAATCAGTTCAAAATCAATCGTCATGCAATAAAGTTCATATTGGTTTTGGCTCGTCTTATTTCTGCAAGTTCAAATCGAAGATCCTGCACATACAGCCTTATCCTTTTAGAGGTGTACAATGTGACATAATAGATGACATTTGTACAATGATTTCTAACAGCTTCAAAAAAAACATAATGCAGTTTCAAAACTAAAAATTTCAACTAGAAAATGGTAACTATTAGTGACTTTTAGTAGAAATGAACGACTAATAATATGAAAAATAATTGTAATCATTTATATTATAGGTTAATGTCGTGTGCCAAAAGAGGTTTGAGGTGAAATAAAATTTTTATCATCTAAGCAATCGAATTCGAGGTCAAATTTTGACATTCGTGAAAACAGACTTGTTTATAATGTTTGCGCATTGCTCACTTCTATACAATAATGTTCATTTCGCCACATTTCATTGGATTTCGATTTTCATAATATATATTATGCTACTGTAGAGATCAGGGCCTATTATGGTGAATTAATTCGCAGAAATTCGCAAAATTCACAAAATTCGCAAAAATTCACAAAATTCGCAAAAATTCACAAAATTCGCACAGATTCACAAAATTCGCAAAAATTCACAAAATTCGCAAAAATTCACAAAATTCGTAAAAATTTACAAAATTTGCATATGGAGATGTATATAACAAATTAGAACAAATTGGGGTTTACCATGTTCGCCAACATTTTTGGTGTATACGTTGCTCAAGAAATAAAATAAATTGAAACTTATTCTACCAATGGCTAGTTTGGTTTCATTTTTAATTTATTTCATAATCATTAAGTCAATTTTTTCTTTTTTAAATACTTGCTATTTGTCTTTCCACTTTCTGTGTTGCACACAACCCTGGAACGTAACGTTACCCCAACAGCTATAATGAAAAATTTGCTTAGCAATCCTCCCGACGATTTTGCGTCTTTTAAAAACAACATACCCTGAGTCTGTTTGGCAGAGACATTTATAGATTTGCTACTGTGTCTAGTGCTGACATCACCATTGCAGTCCATCTCCACCTTTGAACTGCGATCGCTACTTTGATTGTCATCACTAGAAGAAGCATTGCTTGTGTCATTGAGATCCATTTCAAGTTCGTAATCGTTATGAGAATCGTCTTCGATATCGTCATCAATGGAACTTACATCGTTACTTGAATGGGACAGTAGTAAGTGTTTCCTTAGAGACGAATAATGCCATCTCGGACGGATTAAACTTGCGGACTTATCTTCTTTTGTCGATTCTTTCGAACGACGACGGTAACCCTTATATATGGCGGTGTAACCTTCCTTGCATTCAGTTACGGGGCATTTGATAAAAACTGAGATTGATCCATCGGCTTTGGTCACGTAACTTTCTTTTTTCACCTTGAAATCGGGTGTGTTTTCAATTGTCTAAGTAGTTAGTAGTAAATATAAAACTAAAGTTTGATTCAATTGTTCAGAACACTTCGCAATTCTTTACCTTATGTAAACACTGACGCGTTTTCATCCAATGAAAAACGTTGACAAACAATTGCTTCACTATTTCAGCCTTTTCATCGACATCTTTTCGGATCGAGACTGTAGAGAATGACCTCATACAGGAAAACATTTACGGAGATTCTATTTACTGACCTTCAACTTTGTCAGGTACCTCGTTTTGATTCGTCTCCTTCGTCGCGTACAATTTGTGACACTGTTCGGCAATGTTCGAAATCATGCTAATTTGTCCACAAATCAGCTTGAATTTGCCTTGGTCTTGCCAATAGAAACCCAAATAATCTTTTGTTGTCTCGCCGGATCCTATCATAACTTCACTAAAATCATTTCTCATAAATTCCTCAATACCATGTAAGGATTTTTCATCAAAATTCAAGAACGCATATGCGCTAGTGTATTGAGTAATTGTTAGAATGTTTTTTATCATTTGTGGAATTTTAAAATTTAGAAACAATTCTAAACACTTATAAAACTCATCATCACTACTTTGCTTGAGATTATTCACTATTAAGGAGGCTTGATCACTCATTTTAAATTTGAATAAAGACCACAAAAAAATCAAACTTCATTCAAAGATATTCCTTAAATTCTGATAGTTGACGTGGGAACATGCTCATAAATAATTGCATTGTTTCAAAATGTAAGTACTTGATACCGAACGAAAAACACATTGGCGTATCACTTGAAAGGGGTAAATTTTGCAATTCAAACGGAGTGCAAAATATTTGTACGCCAATGTTTGATTAAATTATCTTTACGCGCTCATTTGTATCTTAATGTATTTACTTATTACATGCATATATCTATAAATTTGTCAAAAATAATCATTTTTCTTGTGAATAAGCGATTTGTCTACAATGAATATTGAATCATTAATTAATAATCTCAAGCAAAGTAGTGATGATGAGTTTTATAAGTGCTTGGAGTTGTTCCTAAGCTTCAAAATCCCAAAAATGATAAAAAACCTTCTAACTATCACTCAATACACTAGTGCATATGCATTTTTAAATTTTGATGAAGAATCACTACGTGGTATTGAGGAGTTTATGCGGAATGATTTCAGTGATGTTATGATAGGATCCGGCGAGACAACAAAAGATTATTTGGGGTACTACTGGCGGTGCCAAGACAAATTCAAACTGGTTGGTGGACAAATTAGCATGATTTCGAACATAGCCAAAGAATGTCGAAAGTTGTATGAAACTGAAATAAATAAACTGAACACAAATGAGGGTAACTGACAACAAGATTTATCTATTTCACATAATAAATTATTGCTTTTACAGATGCTTTATGTACTCAGGTTATTAAGGAAACTATTGCTGACAATGAAAAAAGATTTTTTAACTTGATTGGTTCCCATATAATCACCGTTTTTAATGACGCGAAACGTACTACATTAAGTGGTTGGTCTTGGCCGGGGCGCTATGTGACATCGGAAATTTCACACAATTATAGAACAAATGGTCTTTTGTTGAATGATATTAATTTGCAGTACGTAACTCCTACAAATCACTCAGAGTTTATTGACTGTATTGTACAAAGTAACATGACAGAACTTAAGGCCATGATACGAAATTCGTTAGCGGTGTCACTCAGAGTCGATGGCTCAACCGATCGTACTGCAGATCACAATGTATTTGTTATGGTCAACATTGTAAGGTCTGATTCGACATTGTCTACAGCCTTTCTAGGTTTCAAATCTCCAAAGAGAGATAAATCGATCGGCTATTTCGAATGTGTGAAGGAAATTATTGACGACATAGTAACTTGGAATGAGTTTTCAACTTTAATGACTTCTCTTGTTACTGATGGAGAAAATCTTAACACTGGCGAATTTAATGGGCTCTTCGCTAAGATTAAAGCAGATAGATTGTTATCTAATAGTCCAGAACGGCCTTTATTTTCGATATGGTGTATTGGCCATCGAGTAAATCTCGCTTGGAAAAGTACCTGTAACATCGTGACGATCAAAAAACTAATTTTAGATGCCACAAAGCTAGCTGCTCACTTTCGAAAGTCTGGAAAGCGAACTAAAACATTGAAAACTATCGCTATTGAACAAAACTTAAGTCAACCACAACGATATCCAGCTTTTTTTGCTATACGATGGTCTGAGTTCTCGTTTCATTTGATCAATACTGTGTTACGTAACTGGCGCTGTTCGGTGAAATACTTTGAAGGAACCAAATTTTCTACACTCAAGAATCAATGGCTCATCGTTGACAGAATTCATTTGATGACGTTTTTGGCCGATGTCTTGTGTCTGATAAAGGCGTTTCAAAAAACTTGTCAGTCTGATACCATATCCTTGCTTGATGTTATTAAGAAACAGCATAATCTTTTCGTTAAATTAGAAAACTGCAAACACAGTAAACTTGACGGAGGTTGGGAAGAACTTTTTTTAAAGAAATTGTATAGAGTCGGCAACATTTCGTATTTGTATGACATTCCATTAAGAAAGACGAAATGTCAATCAACATCATTTAATTCAAAAACAAGAAAATTTATAATGAATAAATTGATTGGACAGCTAAAGATTCGACTCGGTATTGATGAGTCATTCCAGAAGACGATGAAACCATTCATTCTTATCAATAACACAGTGTCAAAAAGTGACCTTGAAAGGTGCCATTCTTTTTTGCTGCCTGATTATGACGTAAGAGATTTCTACTTCGAGTACGACAAGGCTGTAAATTTGTTGAAGGAACATAGTTGCGATACCACACTTAGTTACTTGCAAAAACTTCATGAGCTTTGTCCCAACGACCTACCAATAATCAAACTTGGATTAGCTAGAATTGTCGCAGCTAAACCGCATTCTGCAGACGTCGAAAGATTAATTAGTAAGTTTAAATTATTTCAATTGGCTAAAAGCTGTTCTTCATTATTCGGTTTTAGATGTCTACAATAAATTCAAAGACACAGACCGATCGTCTCTCATTCAACGATCGCTCTTCAATTACTTGTATGTAAACATTAACATGAGTTCTGTAGAAGAGTTCGATCCTCGACCGGCAACTCAGTTTTGGTTGGCGAAAAGGCGAAGGCAGCCTCAATCAAACACGAAAAGTCAAAAACAAAATTGGTTTAAGGGAGTGTTGAAGAACGCAGGAACGAAATATGTTCCCAAGAATAAGATTCAGTTCTAAAATAAATTCTTACAATTTTATTAAAAATCACAAAAATTTACAAAAATTAGCAATAATTCGCAAAATTCACAAAAATTCGCAAAATTCGCAAAAATTCACAAAATTCACAAAATTCGCAAAAATTCACAAAATTCGCAAAAATTCACAAAATTCGCAAAATTCGCAAAATTCACCAAAAAATTCTACATAATAGGCCCTGGTAGAGATATCCCAAACATTACACTCGAGTACATAAGACACGAACAAGTGAGCGAAGCGAACGCGTGTATGTGTCTTATGTACAAGAGTGTAATGTGAGGGTATCTCTACAGTAGCATATAATATTTTATCATATCGGCCATAGCATTTTGCACACGAAGCCTAGGTAGCCGTGCGGGCTAGAGCGTAGGATTTTTTTTTTCAAATTTTTTCACATTCAGTGCTCAATGTTCGAATCGTGGTTTATGATTTTTTTTTATGAGGAATTACATTTTAGACTTGTAATTCGATTTTTTCGATTTTTGTAACATGAACACATCGTACAGTGAATGATCTAATCTAAAATTTTGATTTTTTTCTATAATGAAAAAACGAAATACGTGGCATTCGCATGCATACTACGATCGTACGTTTTGTCTTTGATAACAACGAAATTCATTGTATATGTAGTAATTCGAAACACAGGCATACTGTGTCGTACGCTTTATGTACATTTTGAATTCAATCACGTTAGCTGTAACGATACAAATAACATTTCGTTTTTTATGAAGATGCGGTGGTCGAGTGGTTAGAATAGTTTGATATTAACTCGAGGGTCCGAAGTTCGAGACTCGTCGGGGCATGGTTTTTTTTCTTTAAAAATTTCTAGAGTAAAACATTTTGTTCTAGGATAATAATAATATAAAGTAAAATGAAAGTCCCTAGGCAGCACCTAATACATAAAATAAGGTACGGCATATCCCTTATATACGGAAACACTTAATGTATGGAATATCCCCTCCGATGTGATAAAATACATTTCATATGAAGTGCTTCAAGGCGACACGCACTCAAATTTTCCTTATACTGAATGTAACTAGAAGGAGTTGAGTAAGAGGAACATTTTCCTTATACAGAATGTCACTAGAAAGAGTTGACTAAGAAGAAAATTTTCCTTATACAGAACGTCACTGGAAGGGATTGATTAAGAGAATCATACAGAATGTCACTAAATGGAAGAATATTTTTCTTGATTGTTTACTTGTCAATAAGAAATCAAAAAATCACATGAAAACTTTATGAAAGTCAATCGTGAGCGTGTAGCGAATTATAGCTGGCCGTTATTAACGCACGGAGTGCGGGTTTATTAGCGCCCGGAATGTGGGTGTTATTGGCGCCCGGATGCGGGTGTTATTAACGCCCCGGGCGTTATTAGCACCCGGAGTGCGGGCGTTATTAACACTACGGGCGTTATTAGCGCCCGGAGTGCGGGTGCTATGAACGCCCCGTGTGTTATTAGCGCCCGGAGTGCGGGTGTTATGAACGCCCCGAGCGTTATTAGCGCCCGGAGTGTAGGTGTTAATAACGCACGGGCGGGCGTTAATAACACTCCAGGTGTTATTTGCGGCGGAGAAATGTCACGTTACCCTTTTAATTATTAAACGAAAGTTCTTGAAAATCTAATTTTTTTTGAAAATGTTATTTTTGTAAAACTTTTTGGAATTGGAATTTTAATGAAAATTTGGATTTTCTTGAAAACTGGGATTTTCGTCAAAAAATTCAAAATTTACACGAAACTTGATGTTTGGAGCTACTGTTATATTTCACAAATTCGAGTATTTAATTTGCAAATATGTATTTTTGGATTTTTTCAAAAAGAATTCAAAAAGATGCGCGTTGTGGCATGGTGCGCGTAGAATGAAGGAACTTTAGTTGACATTGATAAAGTTCAACTTAATATTTCTTATGCGTTTACCACGAAGTTTGTAACCACCCCAACTTCGACCCGTGAGTAGGGGAGGGAGCTTCGATCATGGTCCTTAGATGACGAATCAACAATAAAAAAAATGTCCGTCTGCCCGTCTGTCAACACGATAACTCGAGTAAAACTCAACCGATTTTCAAAAACTTTTTTTTCCCTGGAAGGTAATCGAAAAATCTTTTATGGAATTGAATCTGGGCACTGTCGGCTGGTTTTGGTCTTTTGTACATAACTTGAGTAAATCTTTTCCGATTTTCAATTTTTTTTTGTTTGAAGGACCTGGGCATGCCTGACATTTTATGAAACAAAGTTTTTTTAATTTTGAGCTTTTGGGCTCAGCCAGGGCCCTTAAACTGAATCTCTCCTAGGGCACAACGTGTTTTTTCTACGTAAATCGGGTAAATCTTATCCGATTTTCACTGAAAGATAATCAGAAAATTATGAACGAGATTAAATTCGGAGAGAATCGATCGAAAACTTTCGAAGTTACGGTCGAAAAAGTGGTCAAAAAAGTGGTTTTTTGGAGGTTGGTGGAACTTTTTGACTTAGATCTTTGCGAAATTAAAACGGAAATCGCTATGGAAGGTTTTGTATGAAAGACGTTGACATCACAAAATCTGTTGAGTGGTTCGGGCTGTAGAGTCCTCAGTGTGGGCCCAACTCACGCTACGCGATCCTACACGATATTTGGTGGTTTTTTGTAAATATTTCTTGAATGATGAGGTTTTTTTGCAATGTTGTAGACAAAAAAGAGGCGAACTTTTTTGTTCATGGAAATATGAATCGGGCCTAGTGCAATTTTTTTTTTCAAATATTTTCCATTTTTCTTTTAATTTCGGGCTTTTTTAAGGATTGGAGATGTTTTTTGCGCCGTTTCTTCGGACGAGTATTTCAATATGGCCCTTTCGGCAATTTCCAATCCAATTTAATGTCGACGTAATTTCATACACTTAAGAGTTAAGGCAACATTTACTTTGATACGTTCGAAACTTTTTGCAACATCTATTCTATTTGCCACATCCATTCTGATACGTACGTGTCCCCTGCATATGTTTTATGACCCCATGAGGACAGATTTCTCATATCGCAATGCGATTTTATGAAAATAAAATTTAAATAAAATCTCGACATTCTTTGCAACGCATTGCCATTCGTACGGGTCCGCATAGCATTTTTTGTTTTGATTGTGGCAAAATTATTTTTCAAAATGTTCTTTTATATTTCTAAATATCAAACAACACTGAAAAATTTCTCAATATTTGATACAATTGGATTGATTGCAATGTTCAAAGCATGCATTAAGTGTAAAAAGAAACGAAAACAAAAGTTTTCATTAAAGTTAATCTTCAAAACGTTCACCGTTAGGTTCATATCACATCCTAGAAATATTTCTTTTCTCACTTCACTGTTTTACCGAAATTAAGAGGAATTATAAATTCTTCATTGAAGTATTGTTGTTGTTATTTAAGGGAAGAACAAATTTAAAAACACCACTTTTGCTTGCCATAATCAAAACAAAACTAAAGTCATGTCATGTTGTTAATGTTTACATTGATAGATGACACATATTAGATCGATATGAAGGGGTAATCACTACAGGCGATGTGCGAATTTTCATATGAAATTAAATCAACGTGACTACCCCCTCGTTTGATGTTTAAAGTAATTTTATAAGCACCAAACCGAAAATATTTTTTTATTGCCTTGGAATTCGAATTCGAATATCCAACACATAAACAACGTCATTATTGTAACGCTCAAACCAGCTGGTCCGAGTCACATGGTAAAAATAAAAGATGATGAGTGTAATAATATCAGTATCAGCGTGCAGGGAACAATGCTCTTCTAAATTAATGTCTCGAACAAGTTGAACAACATCCAACATTTCTATATTTCTATGTATGAGTGCACCAGCTGGTCAATCAACTGAAACGAAGCCATGAGCAAAATATAAGTTTTCTAATTGTATGTTTTTATATGTGACTTATTGTACTAATGCTGAATAAACATTTAATCAGGTCTAGAAATTTGTATGGTCTTGCAGAAACTATATATCCTGGCAACGAGTTATATAGAGCATAACCTATCGATGAGATCGCTTTCGCTCCTTGTACGGTCCGTGCCCTAGTAGGAATGACCCTCCGCTTTCGCCTCGTTTCATAGCGGTGTCTCGGCACTTCGATGGGGATGGTACTATGCGAGCACAAATGCACAAATTTGCAGAGTTTTGCTTTCTATAAGCTCGAGATATCAGGACTCCTTTGCAGTGCTTATTGAAGAGGTCGGATGTAGGAGTCATCGAGGCTAGCTTACACACGTGCTTAAGGCATCTGTTCTGCAGTACTAGAAGCTGTTTCATGTTCTTCTTGCTTGCGGCTCCCCAGGCTCCTGTAAGGTAGGTCAGATGGAAGCGCCCTAGTGCGAAATAAATGAGCAAAGTTACTGTCTTAGGGACGAATTTTTTCAGCTTGCATAGAACACCGCTTATCGAGGCTAGCTTTTTGCACACGTGTGCCACATGAAGGGCCCAGTTGATCCTAGAGTCTATGATTAGTCCCAGATATTTGAACGTTTCTACGGATTTTATCGTCGACCCCCCAAAGGTCAAATCTCCTGCCCCGGTCGAGGAAATGCCCTTCCTGAAATGCATAATTTGCAAGTTTGTTTAGGTTAAGGAAGTCGCTGATGAGGTTTAGATCATGGAGTATGTCGTTTTCTCTAAATGACATGTTGAAACAAAACACACCTGAGTCATCCGCGAAAAGGCTAACTGTGCCTTTAAGCGGTAAGCAGTACATGTTGTTTATGAAAACTAGAAACAGCAAGGGTCCAAGGACGCTACCCTGTGGGACTTCATACTCGACTGAAAGCATCTAACTGCTGTCCTCTTGGATTTTTTTACACTGTTTTCTACCCCTTAGGTAATCATTGAATAACTCTAGGGCGACTCCTCGAACACCTGTCGCTTCTAGCTTACGGTGCAGGATCACGTGATCCACACAATCGAACGCCTTCCTAATATCCAGGAAAAGGGCACTGACTACTTTCCCTCCATCCTTATCTCTAAGCAGTTTATCGATGAGTTCATAGGTAGCCGTGTGCGTGCCGGATTTCCGGCGAAAGCCGTACTGTTTAGCATATAGGAATTTGGTTTTCTTTAAGAAGGCAAACAGTCCCTCGTATATAATTTTTTCATATAACTTGTTAACTGCGGAATGGATGGATATGGGTCGATAGTTGTTTGGGTCAGATTTATTACCAGATTTCTATATTGGGGTGACCAATGCTATTCTCAGGCCGTCAGGGTAGATGCCTCTTTGCATGGTAAGGCTTATCATATGTGATAGATATGTTTACAATGTCTACTCCACACGAACATTTCCTCGTACTGACATTTCCCCGTACTACCGTTTTCCTCGTATTACCGTTTTCACCGTTCTCAAAGTACTAAAAATTTTGTTCATACTAACGTTTTATCCTTACAACCTTCCTTACTTCCCCGTACTACTATTTTCCTCGTACCACAGTGTTCCCTGTGCTACTGTGTCGTGCACATATCGCATGACTATCAACGGCCTTCCGCCGCTGAGTTTCGGCTGAACATTCTATTCCGCCACGATCCGCCTCTCGGACCGGCGGAACATTCTGTTCAGTTCCTAGAATAATTCAATAGAAAATAATTTTTATATTTCAATTGCATCTGAACTTGTAAAATGTTTGATACCGTGTAACGGTACGCATCATTATTATGTTTTGTATATAAGAAGGATTTTTATATGTAATTAAATCACTCTCGTTTGTGAATTCAAATCAACAACAAGTTGTTTCATTTCAATCTCCACACTACCGTCTTGCCCGTACTATAGTTTTCCCGTAATACAGTTTTCCCCGTACTACCGTTTGCCTCCAACTACCATACTCCGCTATACTACGGTTTTTCCCGTTTTAAACTTTTCCTCGTACCACCGTTTGCTCCGTACAACCATTTCCATTTTTCTACTGTTTTCCTCGTGCTACAGTTTTCCCCTTTCTACCGTTTCCCCGTATTACAGTTCTCACTACCGTTTTTACCGTACTCTGACTCATACTGCCGTAGAATTCTGTGTTTGAACACAGAATTAGGCCGTCGTGGTACGATTTACGTTTCTTTACGAAAAAACAGAAATCATTAAGCCGCAGAATTTTATGTTTGAGCTCAGAATTAGGCTGTCGTAGGATTTTTGTACAGAAATCAGACTGCCGTAGAATTCTGAGTTTGAACACAGAATTAGGCTGTCGTAAGATTTCTATACAGAAATCAGACTGCCGTAGTATTCTGTGTTCGAACACAGGATTAGGCTGTCGTAGAATTTCTAAACAGAAATCGGACTGCCTTAAAATTCTGTGTGTGAACACAGAATTGGGCCGCCGTAGTAGGCTTTCTTTAAGAAAAAAAGAAATCATTAGGCCAAGAATATGTTACCTAAAAAACTGAACACAAGAAAAATTTTTGGCCAGCCTTTGAATCTATGAAAACTGCGACCCAAACAGATTTTGTCGCTTGTCTAAAAAATCTAAAAATGCAGCCTCAAACATCGAGCCTCCAAAATCTGTCAATGAAAGATTGAAACCATGCTACGAATATTTTTTTAACAGTTAATATTGCTTAAAATTGAAGACAAAATACTTCTGGTCCATAGCAAAGCATGAGAAAAATATTTTGGCATTCAAAGTCGTTTGTGAAAATGAGGTCAAAGTTACTTTTCTGGTCAAAGTTAGAAACGTTTACGGTACTACTGTTTTTCCACGTACTACCGCTCTCCACGAACTATCATTTTCCCACGTACTGCATTTCTCCGTACGACCGTTTTCCCCGCACTACCGTTTGCACCCTGCTACTATTTTTCCCGTACTCCTGTTTTCCCCGTTCTACCGTTTATCTCATGCTATTGTTGTTTGTTTGTTGGTTGGTTTATTGATTAATAAACAGGCATCGCGCCCAATTACATGTTAATCAGTATTGAATATCAGTAACATATGAGATGAAGTTAAACTTTAAGTTAAAGTTAATTTAAATCTGTTAATTTTGGGTTTCATTTGAGTTTTAAATTTTTGATTTTTAATATGTGGGTGAAGTTAGCACAACTCAATTCAATTCATCTCAATTCCACCTAAAATCATCTCAATTTCATCTCAATTTCATCTCAATTCATCTCAATTCATCTCAATTCATCTCAGTTTATCTCAATTTCATCTCAATTCATCTCAATTTCATCTAAATATGATCTTACTTTATATCAGTTCGAACGATTGAATTAAATTGAGTTGTGATGAATTAAGTTGAGTCATGATGAATTGAGTTGGGTTGTGATGAATTGAGTTGTGATGAATTGAGTTGAGTTGTGATGAATTGAGTTGAGTTATGATGAATTGAGTTGAGTTGTGATGACTTGAACTGTGATGAATTGAGTTGAGTTGTGATGAATTGGGTTGTGATGTGTACATCTCTCTGTACAGTTCTGTACATTTCTCACAAAAGTTAAGTTACAAGCGGCAAACAACCCAAATCCGTTAAAAATACTAACAGAAGCTGAGAAGTACTAGAGAAAGCGTCTATTCTCCAGATGAATTGAGTTGAGTTGTGATGAATTTGGCTACATTGTGATGAATTGAGTTGAGTTGTGATGAATTGAGTTGAGGCCGGTGCTATTCGCAGTCGCCTGCGAATAGTGTATTTTGATACTATTCGCAGTCGACTGCGAATAGTGTATTTTGATGCTATTCGCAGTCGACTGCGAATAGTGTATTTTAATACTATTCGCAGTCGACTGCGAATAGTGTATTTTGATGCTATTCGCAGTCGACTGCGAATAGTGCATTTTAAAGCTATTCGTATTTATAAAAAAACTAATTGCTCTGTTGCTCTATCGTGCAAGCTAAAATTTGATTTGGTATAGTAATTTGTAATATAAATTATGGTTATGACTGTGTCTATTTCAATGCAATTCAGATTACTGAAAAACGTCGTAACGGTCGGTCGTGCTTCGATAGCGCTCAGCCTGTTTCTCAATTTTTCGTTGTATTTTGATGGTTGAAGTGTTATTTTTTGTGCAACCGATTAGTGAATTCATGCCGTGTTGTAGTGTCGACTAGTTTTGTTTGATTTTAATTTGCATTTTGTAATTGTGGACAGATATTATATTGTGTTGTGCTTTGTGATAACGTAAAAGCTTGCGCAAACATAACTTCATTTAGATAAATGCGCGCGCTGTCACATTTGTTGACAAATTTATCCCGTCGGTATTGCTGTGTCATTTAATTATTTGACGATTTATCGCCTCCAACGTCTATTAATTAAACCGTTTATTATTGTTCTATTCCAGCTGAATATTGAATTTATTGAATTAAAAAAATGAACAATTGCACTGTGTGTGATAACGGCTTCCGAAACGACAATCCAAACAAAATTATTTGTGATGGAATTTGTCGACAAGTTTATCACGCTGAATGTGTCAATTTCAACAAAGATGCTCTGTTGCATTATAGACAAATGCCGAATCTTCAATGGTTCTGTGATAGCTGCATTATGCAAATAAGCTCGTCCAACGTTTCATCTCCTCTGTTCAATAAACTCAATTCCACTGCAAATGTTCCAACATCATCGCGATTTTATGTTCAACGTTCACTTCCTGCTGCGAACAATCGTAAGCGTAAGCCGATTCATAGTGCAAAATCGACTACAAGTTCCGTGTTTTTGGTTACTAAGTCTCCGGCCGTCAAAAATGACATTAAAAAAACCAATGACTTTCGCAGTCCTCCGAAAAATGTAATGATGTCCAACAGTCGGTTATGTAATTCACCATGCCCAAATGAATCGCACCAGATGACCTCACCTGTAATAAAACAATCTGACGTTGCTCAAACCGATCCAAAGTATTTTTCCGAAGATTTTAAAGAAGTTCCCACTGAACCATCGGTAAGTCTATCAGCTTCTAGTTCCTTCGCCGAGGTGCTAACTTCATCGTCAATCGTCGAAAAAGTGTCCGCTGGAGACGATGTCTCACCTATTAAACCGCATAGTGATTCTACTCCACGAAGTGTTGTATCGCCGATAGAAACATACAAGATTGCTTATGTGTCCAACTTACATCCGTCAGTTACCGAAGACGATGTGAGTAATTATCTACTCAGGAATAACGTAATAGCGTCGATTGAAGAAGTGTCGTGCAAAAAACTGGTTTCACCCTATGTCGATTTAGACACGGTTAGCTTTGTATCGTTTAAGGTCACCGTTAGATCAGAACTGTTTAACTCGGTGGTCAATAGTAAGCTCTGGCCTGACACGGTCACCGTTAGGGAATTCATAAAACGCTAGAAAACTGATGAATTTTTGAATTATTGATTTTGTTATCGTATTTCCTTCGACGAGTGACTTATCGTGATTGTTGTAATTTTAATTTGATTAATATTTAATTAATATTTAACTCAACCTAACCTCAAACTTCCACTTTCAGTTGATTGCAATGAACCAATGGTTCTCACTCTAATCAGAATATGATTAGCCAAATCGAGTCTCACGACTTTGAAAAACAAACTCCAGGTCTATTCGACTTGTGCAAACATCTGCTAGTCTAGTCGACTAGTTATCGCTAATCGTTTTTCTTTCAGGGAATCATTGGACACAGACATTCATTAAGTCAGTCAAACTGAACAACACAGATAGAACAACGACAGCGTAAAACATCATTTTAGTTAAAATTTATTTAAATTGTCAATGTATAATATTGTAAGTAGTCAGGGGGCCTAGGCCATTGACGAAATAAATAAATAAATAAATAAATAAAATTAAAAGATTCCTAAAAATGTTTTTTTGCAATATCATTTATGTCACCAATAACTATTTTTTTATTTTCCAAATATATCAAAAATACAGTACATAAATTATAACGGGAGAAAAGAGCTAGTAAGATTACACTCAATAAGATTTTCTCAACGATTTTTGTTTTCAAAATACCGCGCCAACCAAATGTTGAAACTACATCCTGATCATGAGATCTAGTATGTTTGACATATTCACCATGTGTATGAGTCTTATGAGTGTGTTTATGTGAGACCGTGTGGCTATTATCATTGAACCGCTTAACGCATTTCATTGTGAAAGCAAACGAATCGATGGATTACTTTAAAAAAAAACAAAAATTTAGTGATTTTAATAGTGTTTTGATGGCCAAAAAAGGCTACGAAAAAGCCACAATGTCTATCCTAGTGATAAATGGCAGCGAAACACTTTTTGGAGAAGGTGACATACAGAAAAAATTGATTTATAAACGGATCCGGTTCGAGTGTAAAGCTGGTGAGGAAAGACCCTGCAGTAGCAAAGGCCTACGTGCTTCATCTACGTATAAAAAAGGGTGTCCTGTTTTCGTAAGTTAACTGATGTTCTTACTACGATAAATACATTTTTTTGAACGCTTACTTATTACATAGATTCGTTTTGCCTTTGTGGAGAACAAGTTGGTAGTCAAGGACATCAATCTGACACATGAAAATCATAACCTAGACAAAGCGACATTCGATTGTTATCCTGAAAACATGCGTATCGATCCAGAAAAACTACCCAATGTAAAAAAGATGATTGAGCTGGGAGTCAACAAACAGAAGTTAAAGCTCAATTTAATGAAAGAGGGTACAAATGTTAGCCTAAAAACATTGCACAACGTGCAAACAAAAGTCAATTCGAAAGCTCAAGGTGAAAGTTCTGGTGATGTTATGAAAAAGTTATTGGAGCGCTTACGGGAGATCCCGAACGCAAGAGTTCATGTGGTGACAAATGAAAGTCTTCAACTGATAGGTAAGTTTCTCAACAATAGCCAAGCTTCATTCATTCATAATTTATTTCGTATATAAAAGGCCAATGGCATTGTGGCATATACAAAGAACTTTAATATCAACGAGCTTCCTACTGATGATGTAAACTAAAACTAACTTAAACTAAACAATAGTTACGAAAATGAAAAAAAAATTAGGAATGGCCAAAAATAAAAGTAATGTACTAGACCTCTTATTTGTCAAGTGAATGTGACATTTTGCTAAATTTTTTCCACGTGGCATTTCTAAAATGAGAAATTACACTTGTAAAAGCAGAAACTTACCTAATTTTGTTATCTACCATGGTTTTCGTGACATTTCGTAAAAGGAAAAATTCCCTAGTATCGTTATCCACCTAGGTTTTCGTGACATTTCGTAAAAGGAAAAATTTCTTAGTTTTGTCAACCACCTGGTTTTTGTGGCGTTATGGTTAAAGCGCAAATTCTCTACTTTCGTCAGCCACCTAGTTTTGTGTGACATTTCGTAAAAGGAAAATCTTCCTAGTTTGGTTAGCCACCTAGTTTTTAGTCACATTTCGTAAAAGGAAAAGTTTCCTAGTTTTGTTACCCACAAGTCAGCCTCCTAGTCTTTTGTGACAATTCATAAAAGGAATATCTTCCTAGCTTTGTTAGCCACCTTGTTTTTGTGACATTTTGTAAAAGGAAAATCTTCCTAGTTTTGTTAACCACCTTGTTTTTTGTGATATTGCGTAAAAGGAAAAGCTTTATAGTTTTGTTAGCCACCTGGTTTTTTGTCGCATTTCGTAAAAGGAAATTCTTCCCAGTTTTGTTAGCCACCTAGTTTTTAGTCACATTTCGTAAAAGGAAAAGCTTCCTAGTTTTGTTAGCCACAAGTCAGCCTCCTAGTCTTTTGTGACAATCCATAAAAGGAATATCTTCGTAGCTTTGTTAGCTACCTAGTTTTTTGTGATATTTCGTAAAAGGAAAAGCTTTATAGTTTTGTTAGCCACCTAGTTTTTTGTGGCATTTCGTCAAAGGAAAATCTTTCCAGTTTTGTTAGCCACCTAGTTTTTTGTGACATTTCGTAAAAGGAAAATCTTCCCAGTTTTGTTAGCCACCTGTGTTTTCGTGACATTGTGAACAATCAATTTTGTTCCATTTTTTACGTTTTTTTTTCAGTTTTTTGACTTGAGCACCGCCTAAATCGCTTTCGATTTCGTCCGACCCATAGAGACTTTTTATCATGGGACTATTTGACACCATAATCCTGGCTATGCCCCAGACTTTCCGAAAACTTAATTTTCCCATACATTTTTGGACAGGTCTATTGAATATTCTTGTCCATTTCCAGTTCTTTCTGTAAGAATATTCAAGGTTCAGTGTTCGAAACCGGTGCGGAAGTCCGTTTTTTCAGAAATTGATTTTTTTTCCTTCTTCGTTCTCTCACGCTAGATTTCTTGCAAAATATCTTATCAAAATTTAAAATTCGATCGAAATTTCAGGTATATATTACCAAGATGACCGTATGGCAGAGATTTTCGAAAAATACCCAGAACTGATGCTCTTCGACGCGTATTATAAAATGAATAACGTAAACATGCCGATCATAACTCAACTTTGCGTCGACGGAAATGGAGAAACCGAATTTTGTAGCATTTTCTTCGCTAGAAGCGAATCGATGCTGTGTGTGGAAGCTATGATCAACTCATTTCAATCGCTGAACCCAGCATGGACGAAAACAAAAGTTATTCTTGGTGACAAAGATTTTGCAGATCGGACGATATACGCT
>CM055405.1:889687-903828 GCA_029228625.1 Pseudolycoriella hygida | reverse complement strand
CCACCTGGTTTTTTGTCGCATTTCGTAAAAGGAAATTCTTCCCAGTTTTGTTAGCCACCTAGTTTTTAGTCACATTTCGTAAAAGGAAAAGCTTCCTAGTTTTGTTAGCCACAAGTCAGCCTCCTAGTCTTTTGTGACAATCCATAAAAGGAATATCTTCGTAGCTTTGTTAGCTACCTAGTTTTTTGTGATATTTCGTAAAAGGAAAAGCTTTATAGTTTTGTTAGCCACCTAGTTTTTTGTGGCATTTCGTCAAAGGAAAATCTTTCCAGTTTTGTTAGCCACCTAGTTTTTTGTGACATTTCGTAAAAGGAAAATCTTCCCAGTTTTGTTAGCCACCTGTGTTTTCGTGACATTGTGAACAATCAATTTTGTTCCATTTTTTACGTTTTTTTTTCAGTTTTTTGACTTGAGCACCGCCTAAATCGCTTTCGATTTCGTCCGACCCATAGAGACTTTTTATCATGGGACTATTTGACACCATAATCCTGGCTATGCCCCAGACTTTCCGAAAACTTAATTTTCCCATACATTTTTGGACAGGTCTATTGAATATTCTTGTCCATTTCCAGTTCTTTCTGTAAGAATATTCAAGGTTTAGTGTTCGAAACCGGCGCGGAAGTCCGTTTTTTCAGAAATTGATTTTTTTTCCTTCTTCGTTCTCTCACGCTAGATTTCTTGCAAAATATCTTATCAAAATTTAAAATTCGATCGAAATTTCAGGTATATATTATACCAAGATGACCGTATGGCAGAGATTTTCGAAAAATACCCAGAACTGATGCTCTTCGACGCGTCCTATAAAATGAATAACGTAAACATGCCGATCATAACTCAACTTTGTGTCGACGGAAATGGAGAAACCGAATTTTGTAGCATTTTCTTCGCTAGAAGCGAATCGATGTTGTGTGTGGAAGCTATGATCAACTCATTTCAATCGCTGAACCCAGCATGGACGAAAACAAAATTTATTCTTGGTGACAAAGATTTTGCAGATCGGACGATATACGCCGTAAAATATCCAGACGCCGTGTTACGAATATGTTTGTACCACGTGTTAGTAACATTTAACCGTGAGATTACACCCTCAAAGCAAAATATTACGAGTACACAAAGAAAAGTTGTTCTGGAAATTTTGCAGCGAATTGTGTATGCAGAATCGAAATCGTCATACGAATTAATTTACAAGGAACTTACAGATTTGGGGCTCGACGAGGTAACCCATTACTTCAACAACAATTGGCACAACATACGCGATGAATGGTCCCAGTTTGGTCGCAACGGACATGCCAATTACTTAAACACAACCAATAATCGTACCGAGAGTATGAACCAAAAGTTCAAACTGGTGTCAAACAGAAACGCTAACCTGGTATCGTTTTTTGACAACATCATTACATCCGTAACCGTCTTATCTTCTGAACGAGACATTAGAGCCATAAGACTGACAATGCGAGTCCCCGACGACGTTTCAATGTCGAATGTTTCCAAAAGTAATGATCTGAAGTAAAGACTTTTCAATAAATAAAACTAACAATTTCTTGTAGGTACAACGATCTCCTGACACCTTTCGTGTTCAAGAAACTGGAGTATCAGTACGAATTGTCGGAATTAATTCAGTTTGATGTGATGTCGACTGATTGGTGACAGGAATTTTCCCCCAGGGAATTATCCCCCAGGCCGAAAAAAATAGGAATTATCACCCAAGGAATTATCCCCCAGGAATTATCGCCCAGACAAAAAGGAATTATCACCCAGGGAATTATCACCCAGGAACTATTGCCCAAACGAAAAGGAATTATCACCCAGGGAATTATCACCCAGGAACTATTGCCCAGACGAAAAGGAATTATCACCCAGGGAATTATCACCCAGGAATTAAAGCCCAGCTATGTGAGAATTATCGCCCAGCTATTTATTGCTTGAGAATTATCACCCAGGGAATTATCCCCCAAGACTTATCGTCAATTAAAATTATTTATGCCGTGAATTGCAAATCTCCTTATGAAATATCACGATTCTCTGGACCAGGCTCCAATATTGTTTGGTTCCATAAAGATGTACGCTTCAGGGTCCTACAAATCAAGGAGGCAGAGTGAAGCAGTCATCACATTTGGAGAGAAGCAATTGAACATGAATTGAACGTTTCAGATGAAAAGATTCTCTGCACCAGGCAGTTTTTGTATGACCTTAATTCACTAAGTTAAACAATAAAGTTAGTTAGACAATTTTTTTAATTTTGCTTTCGTTGCTTAAACTAAATACATATTTTTTATATTTGTGTAATATTTTATTTTATTTTATTTTATTTTATTTTATTTTATGATTTTTTTTGCTGCCAGAGAGGCAGCTGAGTCCGTGGACTCACTATTTGCATCAAAGAAAAAAAAATTATAAAAAAATTGAGTCAACATTTTGAATTTCAGCTCGGCAAACGGGACACCGTGGACTTATAACGTTTCCTTCCGAGTCTACATACCCTTCTAATAATCTTTCTGTGCAAAGATCACAAGTAACTACGTGTCTACAAGGAATAAGTTTCCGATTGCGCTGTCTTTCAAGGCATATAACGCAAGAATTTACATTTCTCAAAGACTCATTGGCATTTCTCAAAGATTCAATTTCAGCTCGCAACGCCGAAACAGTAGCATTTCGTTCACTGGATAGCCCTCCTACACCTTCATCTTCCAACACTTCATTTCCTTCAGCATTTTCTACTTCGTTGACGTCCTCTCCGTTCTCACTTTCAAATTCGAAATCGTGTTCATTTACGATGTCATAGTTGTCCATATCTTGAATGGAGCCGTTATTCGATCGGAAAGTTATTTTGTTGAAAAATGTACTTATGTCAATTAAACCATCTTCGAATCTACTTTGTACTTTCCGTATGAATTGGTCACGTGTTTTTGTATTTCTTACGCCTTTCGACAAAGACTTGATCACCTCCAAGCGATTGTACTCGATAATCTCGTGAAATTCGTTTTTCTTCAGTAAGAAGTACACTCACAAAATCATAAAGACTGCCATGGAACTTCATTTTTTTGTTCAAGTACGAATTGTAACTTTCACTGAGGTTGTTGGTACGGTTCAGTTCCCAATAAACACAAATGTTGGATGGTCCTTCTATCCGCAGCCACTGCCTTTCGAAATACTTCAAAAACAGCTCCCTGTAGATTTTCAAAATTAACTACCTCATCTTTCAATATTGCAAAAGCAGAAAGAATTTCATTTTGTTTGATCAACGGTAGCGCGAGTACTTTATGGAAAAACTGTTTTTTTGTTTCACTTCGTCATATTTCCTCAAAAAAACCGGGAATTTGTGAGGCCTTTCTTCTTACAGCTTGTGTGAAATGAAACCAGCAACCACGAACAGGAACTCCTGGAAAGTTATTACGAAGAGCGTTTCGGAGAGCTCGTTCGTAGTCGCTCATGAACTTCTGTGAACTTATATTCCAATTGGACAATATATATTTAAAGAGATGATCGTATAAAGCTTCTGTGCGATGAGTGGTCAAAACGTAAAATACGGGAAATAGCTAGAAAATGTAAAAAAAAGAAAATGAGTTTCAACCTTTCACTCTTCCTAAGGCGCAGTTTATCGTAAACAAATGCTAAAACTCTAAAAAGGACCAGAAATGTTTGTATATAGAGGGGGCGCCAAGCTCAGTTCGTCCTTCCGAAAGTACTGATATCACAACAAAATTAATTTATAAAGCGAAATGCAAGTCCTTGTTTCTTTTTTCAAAACAACTGATATCAATTGGTGTGACGCTTGACTCTTTACTACGCAAAACATGCGTCACAAATTCGTAAGCGTAGTAGGAAAACTTTTACGTTGTTGGGTTCGGAAATTGTGACGCATTTTTTTATGGGACGTAAAACTATGTTAAAACAATTTTGTGTGTATCAAAACGTTAAGCGTCTGCACAGTTGATATCAGTTGTTTCTGAAGAAAAAACAAGGACTTGCGACACAGTGTGGCTTGGAGAAATACCATTTATTGACATAACATTTTCGAGCAATGTCGTTTCATTTTTTTTGTTTTCGTTTTATTTTTTAAAAAGTGTTTTGGGACTGTCCATAAATGACGTGTGCTTTTAGGGGAAGGGGGGGGGGGGCGAGGAAAACAGACACTCCATACAAAATTTTCTTCATTTGTATGGGAAAAAGCAGACAGGGGGGAGAGGGGGGGGGTCGAAAAGTCCGAAAAAAAGCAGACGTCATTTATGGACGCTCCCTTTAGGGCAGCCCAAATTTTTATTGACAATGTTGTTTAAGGCCAGGATAAGACGCCCTACATGGTAATGTTAACATTTAAAAATGTATAACGCTCTCAGGCCTTTATTGAAAATGAAATATCACTTACCTGTTGTTGATCTTCCAAACTGATAGTTAACAACTGCTTAAAGGGTCCAGCTGGAACAACTTTGAAAGTTCCATCAATTAAATATTTTTGAATAGGTGGTAAGTTCGACAGGATACTTTCCGATGCAAAAATTACGTACGCGAACACTTCAGTGATGATTGTACATGTGGATATGGCCTGGAATGTGCATAACTAGATTGGGTCATGACATAGATTGCATAATGAATAATGGGAAATGCAAAAGAATTGATGTTTGCATAAACGATGACACCAATTTATATAAAACGAATACTATTTACAAATATGAAAAGTGTAACGTAAGACTTTCGTTTTCATATGCGAAGGTTGATTATTATAAAAGACATTTTTGTATAAACCGTTTTAGTTCCTAATAAATCGTTGAAGTAGCAATATCTCTAGCGTTTTATTATACTCTAAGGGTTCTCCCCCCAAAGGAGATCCCACATACATTTATAAAAAGAGGGCGAAATCCCGAAAAGCTTAGTTTGTACGCTAGGGTCAGCAAAAAATGACTCAACTTCCTGCACTGTCTTCGGATTATTCGGGATTCCTTTTCTGCTATTTTTATTCAAAGAGCGACGCATTCTTCCGAACTGAACTCGTTCTCCTATGTCTTCATTTCGGTCGACTTCTTCTTCAAAAATTGTTTTGGGTCTCGCGTTTTCGTTTCTTACTCGAACTTTTATGTCGTACTCCAATGGTGTTGAGGAATGTCGCGCCACGCGAAATTTACAGTCTAGAGTAATAATCTCGCGCCGCCCTTACATTTTTTGGAGAATTTTGAAAATTGGTCTGAACCTCGTTCTGAACTTATTTACGGCATGCAAAATAGAAATATGTGCGAGCTGCATTTTCGGTAGGAATATCTCACCCATTCAATTTTTTGAATTGGTAGGATTCTTGGAAGTTTTTTAGAAGTTACTTACAGATTGTCACTTTTGTTTTTAGATATTTTTGATTTGCACGTACGAACAAAGTATCTGAATGTAAAAGGCATATGATTTGATTTTAATGACATCTAAAACTCTGTCAAACCTGTTTAAAAACAAAATTACCAATCTGTAAGCGATACCAAAATGGATTTCGAAAATTGGAAACTGTTGCGAACTCGATGCAGAGCATTTTCAGAGAAGGTGAAACTTGGAACTGAGTATGAGTTCGATGCTTTCTATAATTATGTTAGTAAACGATAAAACATGCGTTGAGATTTCAGGGCTATGTAAAGTGTGTGCGGTAGTTCCGGCCAAGGCAGTTATATGGGCGATTAAATTGCGAGTCGGTGGCCAAAACCGACATTTCGTTAGGGTGACTATCAATAAGTCCAGGCCAGCCAGTCTTGCATTGCAAGACCCCATCGGCCCTATGACGAAACGGGGAGTAGCCGACTTAGCACTTCTAACATAGCTGAAATCGGCCGAAACACTATTTTGTAAAAAATACATTAAAGCAATGCGGTACAAATGGCTCTCAATACGTCTCCAAAAAAAATTGTCCAAAAAAAATTACTCTGAAAAAACCGGAGAAACTAACTATTCTAATTCAGAAGATACGTAAAAAAATTCAGATTTTTTTTCGTAGTCATCAGAACCATTCATTAACCTTTCCAACAAAAAAAAAATTATGAAAATCGGTGGAGATTTACTCGAGTTATGTACAAAAGACCTAAAACCACTTAAACGGCCCTAGCTCGGAGGCCCAAAAGTGCTCAAATTCGAACTTGACCTCACTTTTCGATTATATTTCGGGGAAAAAAAGAATTTTGGAAATCGTTCACGATTTACTTGAGTTATCGTGTCTACAGACGGACGGACGGACGTGATCGATGCTTACTTCTTACTTAGGGTGGGGACCTTAAATCGCCATGTTACAAACGTCGTGGTAAACACATAGGGCTCGTACTTCGTACGAGCCAAAATTAATGAAAATGAAAATATGAAATTCTCAAAAAATGGAGTCACCGGACTAGTTTGGGCGCCAGGGCTCCTGGGCTTCCAGTCCTAATTTACAAACACCAAAACTAAAAAGAATGTCAACGAAATGACCAAAATCACGTGAAAAAAGTGTTTGGGCGCGAGTTCCATACGCCAAAATTGAGTTGCGTTTTTTCATGCTTTCCAATTTCCGAATTTCTCCACGAGATTCCTACCCCAGATTAAGAACTTCGGCAGCGCGAGATGGTTTTTTTAGTATATAAACGTAGGAGTCTCGCACCCTATGGACGCGAAATTTCTAGCAAGCAACCAATTTTCGTTCTAGGGGTTTTTTAAAATAGTTTCAAAGATCATGATATTTAAACATTTCTTTAATTTCTGTTGATTATACGCTAACAAATTTTAAGTAAAGGAAAAATTGTAAAAGTCGAAACAAGAATTGTGTTACTGAACAATGCGTATTGTGTCAAGTCACCGCATGCTCATAAGAACGTGAATGAGAAATTTTAACCTTAAATTATGAATATTGATGATTCAATTTAGATGAAGTCTTAGTCAAAAACTCAAAAAGACTTCCCTCTATTCAAATTATGAAATATGCATTTACTTTTCGATTTCTGATTGCAACAAGTTGAATGAATTTCTATACTTACAATCAACAGCGAAAAATTAACCTTTGATGTCGATCTCTTCAACTACTCCTGGCTAATTTAAGTCACCTTAATATTTATACAGTAATGTGTAACAATGGTTTTATTTTGGTGGAATACTAATGTGAACTGAAAGAATTTGGATGATAATAATACGGACAGTTTACAATTTGCAACGAAGGATGCGACACCTGATAGAAAAAAAAATTGCATAACAAAGAGGGGGTTCATTAAAGTACGTGACGCAAAAGAGCCGGTTGATAAATGAAATGATTAATGATGAGAAAAATAATATTTCGAGCACTTCCCACGCAAGACTTACGAAAAGTTATAACGTTATCCCTCACAGTACAACTGTGGGGGGAGGGACTGACGACATACAACTGATAATTTTCAATTTTCTAGTAGCGCACTATTTGACATCGTTTTATTCATATTCATCCACAATTTTTTTCACTTACTCAGGGGAGCATCAATAAGGCCAACAGGAAATTTTGTCGCACTGCTTCTGGTAGCCAGGCCGGCACTGACATTCGCTCAAAAGTTTTCGAATTTTGTCGTAATCAAAAGCGAAGGTGGGGTTTTTAGATTTATCAGGTTGGGACGGTCCCAGTAGTCAACCCTAAACACTCATCTGGTGATTCTTTTTTCGTTCTCCGTGTTATCATGTCTCATGCAAATCTCCCGCTCCCTACCAGGATCCTTAGGCCTCAGGGCATTCACATTAGACGCTTAGTCCAGTCTTACCGATGCTACAAGCGCAACCACGTTCACTAGATAGTTTGATCTTCGTCATGTGCTTGAATAGACCGCAGTTCCTTGAAACCGCTGAGCTTATGCTAAGCGATTCCCTGGTCCATTTCCCAGCTGGCACCAGAACAAGTGCTTTGTGTGCACTCGTTTTTCATGCGCTTCAGTGGCTAACGAAAACGCACTATATACACTCGCAGAGGAATTAACGCCCGGGCAATTATCGTCCGGTAATTATCGTTCGGAAGGACATCGCGATAATTCCCCGTGCGTTAATTCCAATTTTGATGACGGGGATGTGACGGGGATTTTGACGGTTTATATTTTCAGTGATTGTGACTGGAATTTTGACGGCGATTTTGACGGGTATTTTAACGAAGATTTTGACGGGGATTTGGACGGTGATAAATCATTCATCCTGACAAGAAAAGCACCGCAGGCAGAAAAAGCGCCACGTTCTCGCTTATTACCCCCATCCATTCCGAACAACAAGAAGTGAATAGGGGGGTGCCCCCTAGGGGGCGACGGGATGTACTAATTCCATAAGGAGATTTGCAATTCACGGCATAAATAATTTTAATTGACGATAAGTCTTGAGGGATAATTCCCTGGGTGATAATTCTCAAGCCATAAATAGCTAGGCGATAATTCTCATATAGCTGGGCTTTAATTCCTGGGTGATAATTCCCTGGGTGATAATTCCTTTTCGTCTGGGCAATAGTTCCTGGGTGATAATTCCCTGGGTGATAATTCCTTTTTGTCTGGGCGATAATTCCTGGGCGATAATTCCCTGGGTGATAATTCCTTTTTGTCTGGGTGATAATACCCTGGGTGATAATTCCTTTTTGTCTGGGCGATAATTCCTGGGCGATAATTCCCTGGGTGATAATTCCCATTTTTTTCTCTCTGGGGGATAATTCCCTGGGGGAAAATTCATGTCAACGAAGAGAAAAAATGGAGACGGATACACTGTAACCCAACATGATTGTTCGTGTACGTATTTCTCTGCAATGCAAATACCTTGCAGACATATTTTCCAGTTCCTGTTGCAAAATGAACTCGATTTGTTTCGACCTGAACTTTGCGCAATTCGCTGGACTAAAACATATTATTATGGTTCTCATCCCGCTATCAATTCTTGGCCATATACGAAAACAGTTTTTCGTGTTTATTTATTTATCACCAACGGGTTAAAAACCTTACTGGTGTGAGCCCAAAAATATAGAGTTACATATTAAATCGTCAAACAACAAGCGCACCTAGAGCACAGCTCTGATCAATCAAAAAAAAAAAAAAACAAATTCAAAACCAAAGCCTATGAAGTTGACTAAACAAATTCCAATTCGAATCACTACACCGCATCAAAGTTCAAAATATGACTACAAATATCGACTTAATTACATTGCAAATCATTAAAATGAAAAACTGTCCTTCGACACTCCGGCGTTTTTCCGCTGTTTATAGACATAATCACGTAAATTTACATTTTCAGGCCACAGGTTGGGAAACATGACAAGATTGTAATTCTCATCTGGGATTGTCAGCTTGTATTGAAGAAAGTGAACATCGTTCCATGTTCTTCCAGTCGGTAGCAGCAGCGCCAAATTTATCGATTCCTTTTAGATCCCAAATTTGTTATGTAAATAGTTCATTAGGTGTTCCTTAGAGACATCCTTGCCAATGTTCGTTACTACCACACTTTTCGTACGATTGTGACCAGGCTTAGAAAGAGTTATACTTTCAACGAACTCCTTGTCATGACACACAGGAATCGTAGGGTTGTCGGTATCATTCGATTGAGGATTGTCTTTAGACGATATAACTAAGTGTCCACTTCCACTAGGTAGAATACTGCACATTTTACCAATTACATCTCCAAGTACTTTGTCTATTAATTGTTTTAAACCGTCAATAAATTTCAGCAAATCACTAGATAAAGAATTACTCAGACGAGCTATTGAATCGTTGACACTATTTATAGCTGCAGATACATGCCTATTTCCTTCGTTACAGCTATGGCAGTACCAGTGAATGTTCGGGCTATTGTTGATCATATTGAGCATTGGTTTACTAATGGCGACACATTTTATATGAAAATTTTCTCCGCAAACGCCAGCACAACTAATAAATTCAGAATTCAGAATTCCATTGTTACAAGAGAAGCATTTGGCGGCCATGGTTCGTCGGTTGCAAGAAGTCAAATTTCACACACAAACACGAGAATGTTCTATTGATGCGAATTAAGCTGATGCAATCGAGTTCAATGCTTTCGGTGTGAACAACAAAAAATGCTTTGTCCCTTTAGGACATTCAAAATCGACCAATATGAAACACAAAATTGACTTTTTCTACAACTAAATGACCGTAAATCACAACAAAAATATTTTTTACTTGAACAAGACTACTCAGTTTACTACAAATCGAACAAATATTGTCACAAAGCGAATTTTCAAGTATCGAAATTCAGCAATATCACGAGAACAAAAAATGTACGTCTGACCTCAACGGCAATATGGCAATATGGCAATACAACACAATACGTGCCGCCGAAGCAACCAGTACACATAACCAAAGTTCGTGTCCCTTCAGAAATTGAAAAATATAAGAAAGTTGCAACCGTAACAAAAGACATCAATGACATAATGGCTGGTAGGTCCAACAGTCACTTTCAATATTTTTATCGAAAAGCTCAAGAAATCAGATCCGAAATGCGTGATATACCAGCTACCACTACAAACGTAAATATTCCTCTTGACATTTCTACGAATGGAAATGGACCCGAAATATTAAATGGAAACGGGAATGTGACACAAGACGACATAAGCCTTAGATTATTTTCTGCACCGGGAACATTAAGTCAAGTATCGGTTCGTCGAATTGAAAACTCATTACCAACTTTCCATGCACCAGGAACATCAAGTCAAGTATCGTTTCATCCAGTTGGAACTCAATCGATTGGAACCCCTTCTACGGATATTAATATTCCTTTAGCCATCCCTACAAATGCAAATCGATCTGAAATATCGACTGGAAACTCATATGCAAGACCTAACGACATAAATCCCGGTCGATATTCACTACCAACTTTCACTGTACCACGATCATCAAACCAGGTGTTGCCGCCACAAATTACGAACACTCAATCCATTGGTACTGGTGAAGGGAACAATCAATCGATTGCTAATGGTGAACGAAATACTCAGTCTGGTCGAACCAGAAGTCAAGTGTACGAATCTCCTAACATCGACCCCAACATATTTCGTCTTATAACTTTGCCAGAGAAAATTCCTTCTGTTGGTCGACCGAAGGGAGCGGGTAACACTGTTATTGGTACTAAGAGAAAACCGTCCGCTAATTCTTCGCAAAATAAGATACCGCAAAAGAAGTGGAAATTCTGTCAAAAAACACGAATTGAACAAGGCTCCACCATAGCCAACTGGTTAACTAATTGGTCTCAACAACAAATTGACAAGAAAAAGATTACAATGAGTGACATAATACAAGATCAACATACGTTCAATAGACTGAGACACAAATCAGTGGATCTGAATTGTATCAAGAAACATTTGGATAATAAAACCTTCAAATATTTACTTGATGAAATGGATAGAATCAAAAAGAAGCCTTTCATATGCAGAAAATGTCAAAACGTTTTGAGTGGGGTACAGGTTATGTGCCATGGGTGCCTTGACTGGTACCACAACAAATGTGTAAATGTATCAGCAGCCGATGTGAAAAAAAAGATTTCTTTTGTGTTGATTGCAATTAAACACATTTTGTAAAACGAATAATAATGCTTTTTTAATAATTTCGTAAGATAAATTTTAATACCCTATTCGCAGTCGACTGCGAATAGCATCAAAATACACTATTCGCAGTCGACTGCGAATAGCATCAAAATACACTATTCGCAGTTGTTTAAGTCCTTTTGGAATAAGTGGAAAAACGGGACACTTCATTTTATTTCGTTTCAACTTTCATTTAAAGACTGAATCTATTAACCCAACTAAACTGACCAATACATACTAAACAAAGCATAGAGGTGAGTTTATAATCAAATTGTAGCAGATCACCTGATCGGATGTGCCATCTGCATTTCACTCATGAACATACTCCCCCCTTTGAAGTATCCATACTTCAAATTCAATTTCTGAAACTTCGTTACCTCGAAAATTTACGGCTAATGAAACCAATCAAGCATTCTAATCTAATTTCGCGATAACTTGAAATTTTTTTTTATATAGATCAAAATGTGCTTATAGCAGTCTTTTCTGTTAGGCAGGAGAAGGTATCCAGAAGGGAGCCGTTAAACCTTCCAAAACGTTATAAGCATTTAATCCTACGTTAGTATACAACTTCTTATTATATGTTAGTTAACAATCAATCTGGGAAAACAAATAATTCAAAATTTGATTTCAGCTGTACTGAACAATCTAAATTAAAAACAAATCATGCTCGGAGCGGTAGCGGAGAGCGTGACGCAGTCCCCACACTCCAAAAAAAAACGTCCACAAACCCAAAAACCTCCATACAAAAACCTTTGGGACAAGACACCACGTATAGGCGAAGTTTTGAGTTTTTTCCCCTCGCCCCCCCTCCCCTCCAAATTATTTTTAAAAAAAACTACGTCGCAGCAGCTTTCCAACAAGCCCTCACTTATCAAAATCGGTTGAAAATTGGCTGAGATATCGAGGTTTGAAAATGGTACTTTCCCATACATCTTACCAGGATTCCATTGTCTCATTATTACGTAAACTTTTTTTCTGATCTGTCGGTTTCTATATATCTATCTATCTATGTTCTATCTATGTTCTATAAATAATTTTCGATCTCGAGAACTAGACAGCCGATTTTGATGAAATTTTCAGGGAACGTAAGAATCGGTCCAAAATGAAAAATTTCATATGCCGCTTTTCCGGGAAAACTCTGGAAAAGCCGTGGCATGTGGAAAAGCGGTCAATTTTGAGGGTTTTTCAGGTAATGCTCGGAGTTTTCGAATTTTAGCTCCGGAGTGCCAATACCTAGAGAGTTGGTGTCTTCTAGAAAGTTTTAGAGTATGGTCGGGAGAATTTTTGGGATATTAAGAAAATGTATGTGAGCTATCAGAGCGACGCCATCTTGAATTTTCCCAAGCGAAAAATTGTGAATTTTTTGGTTTTTGAATTTTAGCTCCGGAATGACAATACTTAGAGAGTTGCTTTCTTCGGGAAAGTTATAGAGATTGGTGAGGGGATTTTTTTGGGATACTAAGAAAATGGCTGCCAGCTGTCAAAGGGGCGCCATCTTGGATTTTCGTAAGAGAAAAATTGTGTTTTTATGGTTTTCGAATTTTAGCTCCGGAGTTACAATACCTAGAGAGTTGGTTTGTTCCGAGTGATTATAGAGTTTGATCAGGAGAATTTTTTGGGATTTTCAGAAATCTGCCAAAGTGACGCCATCTTGGATTTTTATAAGGCATAAATTATGCTTCTTTGGGTTTTCGATTTTTAGCTCCGGAATGATAACACTTAGAGAGTTGGTTTCTTCTAGAAAGTTATAGAGTTTCATCAGGATAATTTTTTGGTTTCATTAGAAAATGGCTGCCAGCTGTCATAGCGGCGCCATCTTGGATTTTCGTTTATGCTTTTTCGGTTTTCGAATTGTATCTCCGGAATGACGCTACTTAGAGAGATAGTTTCTTCGGGAAAGTTATAGAGTTTCATCAGGAGAATTTTTTGGGATCATAAGAAAATGGCTGCCATCTGTCAAAGTGACGCCATCTTGGAATTTTTGCCATCTTCTGAATTAGAATAGCTAGAGAGTTGGTTCCTTCGGGAAAGTTAGATAGATGACTTCCGCATAATTTTGATGAATAGAAAGCGGGGTCGCCGAGGCGCGGAAGTTGGCCAAAATTGAGGCGAAAGTTTTCGCCAAAAAATTGTTTTCAAAAAATAGAAATTTTTTTAACAACTGAAAACTTCCAAAACGACTGATATCACAACAAAAACCTTTTAAAAGGTAAAGTGCGACGCAGTCCCTAATGTCCACTTCCAAAATTAATGATATCAGTGGAGGTGACGCTTGCGCTGAAAATACGCAAACATTTCCTTTACGATAACGTTACCCTGTGTTCAAAAAATCGCGTCACAAATGCCAGACCCACCAGCGTAATAATTTTTCAACACTTTCAGTTTTCACACGCAAAAATTTAAAACACAAAACAATCTTCGCAAAAAGACACGAATGTTAAATTTTTGCAGCGTCCGAATGTGATAGCCGTCGAGCCGGTTCTAGCCAGCTCATCAGCTTTCTCATTGCCATCCACTCCCGAATGTCCAGGCACCCAAACCAATTTGAGCCCTATCTGATTAAGGTGTTCGCTGTTTCTTTCACCTACTAGGAAGTCACAACGGGCGATATCAGCGCCTTTATCGCTGCCTCACT
>CM055405.1:843571-881616 GCA_029228625.1 Pseudolycoriella hygida | reverse complement strand
CTTTATATACGGACTCTATATACAATGGGGTTCAACTGAAGAAGTGTATTCGGCTCATCTTTCATCGATTATCAAAGCTTATTCCTTGCTACAACACGGCGATATTTTCCTTGTAGCTGGTGATTTCAACATGCCATCTGTTCAATGGACCTCTAACGATGACGGATTTGACTTTCTGCCATGTATTGGCGATTCGGTATCGATGCAATCAAATATTGCTAGAAATTTTACATCAAAATTATTAGAATGTGGCCTATTTCAAATGACAGACGCGGAAAACAAATTTGGTAACGTACTTGACCTGGTATACACGAACATGCCTGAACTCACATTGGTCACACTAGCTGATTTGCCGCTCATTTCTCAAAAACAACAAGATAAAGCACATGTACCACTTCATTGCATGATTGAATATGAACCATCGTTTTGCCCACCATCTGCTTCGTCAGAGAAAATTTACTGCTTCAAAAAGGCTCCATTTAATTTGATTCGAGAGGCCTTGTCAAATATCAACTTTGAGACATTGCTTGCTGATAAAACAATAAACGAAATGGTCGACACATTTTACAAGTCCTGCTATGACATCTTCGATGAACTCATTCCGAAAGCTTCAATTCGTATCTCGAGCCATCCTCTTTGGTATGACAACAAATTAATCAATCTTAAAAATAGGAGAAATCGTGCGTACCGTAAGCTACTGAACCAGCGTCACAAAAATGGTGGCGATGCTGATGACACTAGGTTTCTAACAGCTAAGAAAGAATTCGAGTCATATCAAAGCGAAAGTTTCAATGAATTTTTAAAAGGTTTAGCCCTCAACTACAAAAAGCAGCCGAAGAAATTCTGGAATTATATCAACTCCAAGTACAAAAAAACGTCTCTGCCAGCAACAATTTTTTATGATAACGAAAGCGCATCGAGCGATTTGGATAAAGCTAATCTGTTTGCTAAGTTTTTTGCATCAGTGTATAAGAAACACGATAATGAAGAGGATGATGACCTCGCATTCCTTTCGTTCATAACTTCCAGGAACGACGAGAACTACCTTAATATCGAAATAACACCGGATATAGTGCGTTTAGTCCTGCTGCGTATGGATTTAAGCAAAGGTATTAGTCACGACAAAATGGCACCGTTGTTTCTTCGAGAATGTGCTGATTTGATATGTGTTCCGCCCGCAACCATCTACCAGAAGTCGCTGTCCGAACTATGTTATCCTGATATCTGGAAGCTTGGTCATCTAACTCCGATCCATAAATCTGGCAAGAAAGCTAACGTCACTAACTATCGAGGAGTTAATGTCTCACCTAACTTGGCAAAAGTTCTCCAAATCATCATTTTGACTCAAATGAAATTCAACATTTACCCTCACATATCTCCAACGCAACACGGCTTTTTTCCTGGAAGGAGAGTGGAGTCGAATCTTATTGAATTCTCCCTGCTGGTTCACGATTCTTTCGTTAGCGGTAAACAAACGGAAACATTTTATGCCGATATTCGCAAAGCATTCGATGTCATATCCTACGTACTCTTGCTTTTCGAACTAGCAGCTGCTAAATATCGTTTAAGCAACCGATTACTGCTATGGCTTCGATCATTCTTTCGCAATCGAATTCAAGTGGTAAAGATAAACTCGAGCCTATCCTCAGAAATCGAAGTACACTCCGGAGTTGGTCAAGGCTCAATTATCGGGCCAATGTTCTTCCTAGTTTTCTTCAATGACTCAGATGACACACTCGGTCAAACTAAAGGATTGAATTTCGCGGATGATAAAAAGATTGTACAAAATAACATTTCCAATATTGACGACACTCGCCCGCTTCAACAATCAATAAACAACTTCTTTGATTGGTGCTGCAAAAATGGCTTTGAGTTGAATGAAGATAAATGCAAGGTAATGACGATATCCCGCCGCTGTCCAATACTGGCTGAATACCACATGAACGGCAAACCGATAAAGCGAGTTTACGATGTAAAAGATCTCGGACTAAATTATAAAAATGACTTTTCGTTCAATATGCACTTTGAGCTAGCCTCGAAGAAGGGTCATTCCATGCTTTCGTTTATCAAACGTCAATGCTATGGCCGATTTAATGTCGACACAGCTAAAATGCTGTATAATTCGGTCGTTCGCTCCCACCTCGAATTTGCTTCCTCAGTCTGATTGCCCCACCACGACGTTCATGTACAAAAACTCGAAAGTGTACAAAGACAGTTCGTACTTTACGCCAACCATGATCGCCATATCGACCCGAATAAAGAAAGCTACCAGCTCCGTCCATACGCTGACAGGTGTTCCGAACTGAATCTGCAATCCTTGACAAGACGCCGAGTTAATGCAGCAGTTTTCTTCGTTCAAGATGTGTTGACCGGTAAAATAAACTCTCAAGCTCTTCGTGATAGAATCAACCTATACGACGGATCTCGAGCTCTACGAAATCCATCACTGATACGAATTGATGGATGCAGGCGAGAATACCAGACTTTCTCCCCATTTAATTTCGCCTGTCGTTTGTTCAATTTGGCAGCGGAGCATGTTGATCCAACCCTACCCTCACGTAAATTTCGCCATTGTGTACAAGAACTTGACGATTCAGTGTTTGACTCATTTGCAACTTGTTGAAATACCCGCATGGACGCTTAAATTGTTGACAACAGCTACCTTTAGTGCTCGACTTTGCTTAACCTTGGACCAAACTTTCGACGACGCTTTTTGCTTAATTTTCATTTATTTATTTTATTTCTTGTGACAACGCTTTTTGCTTAACTCTCATTTATTTTATTTTTTGCGACGACGCATTTTGCTAAATTTTTATTTATTTATTTTTTTTTTTGACATATTGTTTTGCTTTTTTCTTTATTTACAATTTTAACTCTAAGTTTTATTTTTTTTTTCTTTTGACTCGAATTCAATTGTTGAATTCATGCAATATTTTGACATGCTCACGCTATATTTTGATTTTTTTACTTTATGTATTTGAATATTTGAATTTTGTGTTTTTCTTTGTATTTATATGCTGTGATTGTGTTAGATATACTACTTTAAGTTGTATGATTTGTAACGTTTTCATGGTTTTTTAAGGAGGGTTATGACAGCAGTCATAACTACTCTTTTTCCATGTCGGCTTGAAAAAAGTAGACAATAAAATTAATATCAATCAATCAATAAGAATGCTTTTAAACGCTTTTTCGTGTTGATTACATTTCACTTATTAAACGCGTCATGTGTAAAAATGTTTATGTGTGAATATACCATTTTTGGTTGAATAATTGTTTATAAACAAACTTATAATTTTTAGGTTGACCGTTTGTTAATAAACAAAATATTTTATGAATTTATGCTTGTCATTATGAATTATATTAATTAAATGGGAATAAACAAATGCACGTGCATTCAATAAATTTCAATATATGCAACATTGTATGCATTTTTGTTACATTTCTTTTCTTTCGTGTGAACTAATTTAAGTCAATGTCCTTAAATGGACATCCTCCCGGGCCATGCCGCTTATCGGCATGAACATCAGATGATTCTGTTGTTCGTATTGGTAGTCCTGTCCTTGACCCAGTTAACGTAGTTCTTAGTGTTGGTGTTGTGAGTGTTCGGTGTGCTGGTATTGGTTTAGTTTCATTCATGTCAATGACTGCGACCGTATGATCCATTGGATTGTTTGGACGCCATCGTGTCATTTTTATTTTAATGTAACGCCAAATTTTCCAAACAATTGCTATTATCAAACCAAATATGAGGATAGAAGTGATACTGTGTTGAACCACATGTTGATTACGGTGAGTAGACGATGTCATTCGTAAGTTGTGAATTTTACTCTCGATTTCTGTGACTCTAGTCGTCGGACTTATAGTTTCGTTGATGACATGGATTTCTTGTTCCGGATTATTGACCGATAGCAGCTCATGTAAATCAATGGTTGGTTGGAAGTCCAATTCGTCCTTGGTAACTATTTGAAATTGCCCAGTGATGGTGAATCCTTTGGTTCTAATTTCACGACGTTCAATGTACTTTGTTGTGGAAGGTAGAATAACCAATTATTTGTTCTTTTTAGCGGTAACCAAGTGTCTCGAGACTGAGTTGCTTTGAGATCACAATTCGCAATATTGGACCTTCCGGCTAATAGATCTCTTTCGCATAAACTTCTTGATGATTCCACCGAAAACATGGGTGTTGATGTATGACAAATCAATGGTGCTTCTTGTAAGTGTATACTGTATACATCCCTTGAAATCATCTTCAGTAAGTTGATAAAACCAATTTCTTTGTAGGGTAATCAACAGAAATTGCGACGATGGTATGATGCAAATACTTTCATTCTTGCGGATGATCGGGATTGGTATCAAATGGAACACTTGGAACTCGTCTATAGATACCAAAGGTAAGCGTACTTCCAAAATAATGTTCTGATTTGTGACTCTCATTTGTCCTTGCATCAACTCGTAGAATGATCTCATGTCTCGTTTCGGGTTTAAGGGTAATTTTAACCCAACAGGAATTCGATCGTTGATTTCTTCCAATTCTCTCTTAAATTGCTTAGGAGTGAACAAGTAACTGCTGACGTGTCCTTGTTGCAGGTCAGTTGACATTGTTACGATGCTTTTCTGGATCTTTTCAATTCGATTTATTATCAGAGATGTATACGAAGTCCAACTGATAATCTTCTCGCGTTGTTTTTCCAAACTTGTCACATTATTCAATTGATTAATGGCCATAGAAATTACTTTGAGTTTTTTATCTGCTGCCTCTATAGAATCCTTCAACAGATTATTCGTGAGCTCCACAATATTCGTTTGCTGGTGAAATAACTGTTCTTGGAGATTAATGTCGTTTTTATACGACATGAGAGTTTGTTCAATTTCTTCAGCTTTGTTAGCATCCATAATTCCAAATAGTTTATTCCATCCAACCACATTGAGTGGCGCTGCTCGTTTAGATCGTACTGCTTGTTTGTTTGTACGTAATAACTTATTCATTTCCAATATTCCATGAAATTGGTCATTCAAAAGCCTCACAGTATATCCACATTCCGATGACACCGTATTTATCTCGAATTTTCGACATAATTGTTCCAGACTGTTCAATGTTTTGTTGATCAACAGCAATTCTTGATTAAGTTTAGTTAACTCGAAATACACGATCATTTTCCATTCTGACTTTGCGACGTTTGCTCGACCAATGTTTTCAAAATACAATCCGGAATTGTGCTCAAATTTTGTTATGGCTGCACAATTATCTGATTCAATAACCGATGTCCCCACCATGAGTCCAAAAAACAAAGTCACCAGTAATAACAGTCCCGTTTTTGGTCTAAGACTATACGAATGTTTCTTGGGTTCCGTTTTTGAATCTTCTTCCTCGCTGGGTGTAGGAGTGTCCTTTTCATTTTCATTTTTCGGCAATACCACCTGCTCGTCAGACAACAACAATGGACATAATTTTCTTATCGGTCTCTCCAATAACTTGCTTCGGACTGGTTTCTCTTTCCATGAAAGTGTTTTCTTGGTCACCACTGCTGCTTGTGTTGGTACCCGAATTGTTGCTACGCGGACCATACCATCTTTTCCATATGTAACTTCCTCAATTCGACGAATGAGCCAATTTTTTGGTTGTAAATCCTCATCCTTAACCACCACCATATCTCCTGTCTTCACGTTTTTGCATGTTGTTTGCCATTTATTACGAGTTTGTAACTCGGTGAGATATTCTATATTCCAACGATCCCACATCTGCTTATGAAGGGTTTATACATATCTCCATCGAGTCTTGTGAGTAGCCAAATTTTCGTTCAAATACGGCTGAGGTGGTGCTAGCATAGCCGATCCAATCAGAAAATGTCCTGGAGTCAAAGCTTCTAAGTTTTCCAAATCTTTTGACAATGGGCATAACGGTCTTGAGTTCATACAAGCTTCCACTTGGTAAAGCAAAGTGTTGTATTCTTCAAAAGTTAATCTTGCAGTTTTCAATGTTCTTCCTAAATGTTCTTTCATGGTTCTGATGATATATATGCTTTCTCGATTCTAGCAGATCTTAAATGAGACGTTTTGATTTCAACTGGTCCTGCGTAATCGACGCCAGTGAACCCAAATGGCCTATCCAGCGTTACTCTTTCGACAGGTAGATTTCCCATTTGTTGATGAAACGGTTTTCCTCGACCCTTTCTGCATGAGACACATCTTGAACATTCGGTATGAATCAATCTTTTACTTTGAATAATCCAAAATTTATTAGCCAGTAAACTTTGCATCAACTTCTGGCCTCCATGAAAAGTGTCCAAATGCGTTTGATGGATGATCAATCTTGTCAGCTTTGAGCCAGATGGAAGAATGATTGGATGTTTCCCACCGAATTGTATGTCCGCATTTACTAATCGTCCAGCAACTCTGATAATTCCTTTTTCATCTAAGAACACATTCAATGTTTTTAATTTACTTTGGCGGTGAACTGGCTTGCCATTTCTCAGATCATTGAACTCCAGTGAAAATGCTTCTTCTTGACTGATTTTGATCAACTGTTCTTCAGCTCGTTTCAATTCCGCTACTTGCACATTGCCTTTCATTTTTGTTTTGAATCGAAGACAAATAGCCATGATTCTTTTCAATTGGTGCCAAGATGAATATCGTTCGAAGATTTCGTTGTTGTAGACCGTAGCAACATTAACAGCAACACTTTTCTTTTCTTCCAAATTGTGGTCCTGGATGACTGTTTGAGGCCAATGATCCTTACTTTGTTTCAACCAATCTGGACCACTCCACCATAACGGATGATTTAGGATTTCTTTGGGCATTATACCTCTTGATGCGCAATCTGCTGGGTTTTCCTTAGTCGGAACATAACTCCATACATAATTTCGATTGGCATTGATTTCTGCGACTCGATTCGCGACAAACGTTTTCCATTTAGAAGGCCCAGCCTTGATCCATCCCAGGGTGATCATTGAATCTGTCCATAAATGAGTTTCATCAGCTTTCATTCGTAGTGACTTACTCGTTGCCTCCATCAGATTTGACACTAAAACTGCTCCACACAATTCCAATCTCGGAAGAGTAATTTTAGTGTTTATTGGCGCTACTCTAGTTTTTGCTGTTAGTAATTGCACATGAATCTTTCCTTCAGTTTTGATTCGAGCATAGATTACGGCACTGTACGCCTTTTCTGAAGCGTCGCTGAAGCCGTGCAGTGAAAATTCGCATCCAGGTACAAATCCCATCCAACGATCTAGCTCAATTTCCTCTAGACAATTTAATTCGCGCCGAAATTGAGCCCATGATTCTGCGATGTGTATAGGGATTTCTTCATCCCAACCGGTTTTAGTTAACCAAATTTCTTGCATAAGCATTTTTGCTTTGATAGTTACAGGTGCTAACCACCCAAGTGGATCGAACAGCTTTGAAGATTCAGATAAAAACTGACGTTTAGTCCAAGAAGTTCGTGGTGTTTGCAACCATTTGATCTTGAAAACGAATTTATCTGTTTGTTGATTCCAAGAGATGTCCAACGACTTTGACATGTCATCCTCTGGCAGGACTTGTAATGATTTTTCTGTCATTTTAGGACCCAATGTATTCACAAAGTCGAGTGAATTTGACGACCATTTTCTTAATTGGAAATGATGATTATTCAAAACTTCCAGAAGTTGATTCTTGTACTGGATTGTCATTTCAATGTCATGCGCTCCTCCGATCAAATCATCAACATAGAAATTATTCTTGATTGCATCTGCGGCCAAAGGATAATTATTTTCGTATTGGTTTGCTATCCAATTCAGTGATCTGGTTGCCAAAAATGGAGCTGCTGCTGTCCCGATAGTGACTCTGGTAAGTTGAAATTCTTTTAGAGCTTCATTTGGAGAATCACGCCACACTAACGTATGATATTTTTGATCTTCTGGAGCCAATTCGATCATTCGATACATTTTCGAGATGTCTGCTTTAAATCCAATTTTATACATCTTCCAGTTCAACAATATTTCACTCAATTCTCGTTGCTGACGGGCACCAATGTACATACAATCATTCAATGACCATCCAGATGATGTTTTTGCAGATGCATCGAATACAACACTGACCTTGGTGGTCAAGCTATGAGGTTTTATAACGGCATGGTGAGGTATGAAATATTTTTTATGATGGTCCTTTGGGTCATAAGTAACGTCTCGCATATGCCCCAATTCCAAATGTTCGAGCATGACTCTCTTGTAGTCATCTCCCAACATTTTATCTTTGGCCAATTTTCTTTCTATTTGCAGGAATCGTGCTATAGCCTGTCCTTTTGATTCGCCAATTCTATCTGGTCCTTCAGGATGAGCCTTGGATGGTATTGCGACCTCCAATCTTCCATCAGTTTTCACCTTCAGCGTTGAATCGAAAATACTTTCACACTCCAACTCTTCTTGAGATAATGCTCTTTGTTGATGGATTTCTTCCATTTCCCAGAACTTCGCTAGATCGTATTTTACGTCATCCAATGTATTTAAAAAACATTTCACTTCCTTTGCTGGATATGATGAGTCAACCTTCCCAGACATTATCCAACCCAATTGCGTTTGTTGTGCCATCGGTTGCCCAGCATGTCCTTTAATTAATCCGGGCATGAAAATTTCCACTATTGCGTCCATTCCAAGCAATGCGTCTATTGAACCCGGTTTGTTGAATTTTGGATCTGCCCACACTAATTTTTTAATATGAGTCCAATTTTTTGTGTTCATACTGCAGCTCGGTAACATTTTTGTCAATGATTTTAGGACATAAAAATCCAATTTCATCGAGAATTCCGAGTCAAAACGAGGTCTGAACAAAAAATGCACCTTTTTTAAAGGTTCACTATGCACACCACTGAGACCTTGTATCATCCGATTTGTTTTATCCGGTTTTAATTGTAACAGTGCTGCTGCCTTTTCGGTAACCAGTGATCCTTCTGCCCCGGAGTCAATTAATACTCGTAGAGCCACTTTCTGCCCGAATGCATTTTGTGCCATTATTACTGCTGTAGCCAACAGGGTGTGGTATGGGACTTGTTCAAATGTTCCGCAAGCAGTTGTCAGAATCGTATTTTGTGAACTTCTGTCCTCGTGTAACCATGTACTGTGGTTCTTTTTACATTTTTTGCAAACTTTGTCGCACTTGATTGTGTTGTCATGTGATTTTATACACCTTTTACACATCTTAAGTTTTTTGACCAGGTCAACGCGTTCCTTGGGAGTCATCGACTTCCATTTCGGACAATTGTAGATAGTGTGGTTTTCATTGCAGACCACACACGTTGATTCGACCGACGTCTGATATGTTTTTAACACCTGTTCAGAGGATCGTTGTTTGCTTGTAGTGGAAGACTCTAGACGTTCCATCATCCTAAATTGTTCTTCCAAAAATTCTTTAAATTCCTCCCATGTTGGAATTTCAGCGGATTTGCCGATACGCTTTTCTCAATCTTTTTGCGATTGGTGATCCAATTTTTGACCAATGATGATCGTAATCCAATCGTCCCAATATTCAGTAGGACGATGTAAATTTGCCAACGCCAATAAAGTTTGGTCCGTTGTATCCAAAATCTTCTTTAAGGATTTTGCATCTCCTTTACTTGGAGCTTGGTTCAATAATTTATTAATCATCTTGTATATGATGATTCTCTTGTTATTGTACCGTGTCGTTAACCGTTGCCAAGCACCGTCAAAATTTATCTCTCAGATGGATAGATCTCTTAACAGTTCATCTGCTTCGCCAACCAAATGGGTTTTTAACAGCTGCATCTTTTGCGCCTTCCCGATGCGGTTGTCGTCAACGACCAATGTTTTGAACAAGTCCTTAAACGTTGTCCATTTAAAGTAGTCACCATTAAATTTTGGTATTTCCACTCGATTTAATTTCAAGTCACTTTTTGGCTCTATTGTTGTCCGCGTGTGCTCTTGTAGGAAGATTAAAGCACTTTCGACTTGAATTTCGAGTGCATGAAGACGTGTATTATACTCGGTGAATCCATGCAAATGTTCCGGTATCTCATCGTCAGTGGTGATGATTCGGTGCCAGATCTCACTAAGTTTTTTACTTTTGACAATCGCTACTGCTGTTGTCGGCTTTTCATCGTTGTAGATGAATGTATTTATTTCATTGATTAATCTTTTAATCGTTGTGAACGCTCTTGTTTACGGGTTAATAATAAACTGAATTTTATTCTAACAAATATTCTTCTTTTATAGCAATAATATTCTTCCCCACTAAGATTCAAATTCCCACGCACCAACAAAACGAAATTATTGGACAAATAAGAACTGCATTGTAATGATTGTTCTAAATGTAAGAAATGCATTGTAATTATAAGAATGATTTTAAACGCTTTTTCGTGTTGATTACATTTCACTTATTAAACGCGTCATGTGTAAAAATGTTTATGTGTGAATATACCATTTTTGGTTGAATAATTGTTTATAAACAAACTTATAATTTTTAGGTTGACCGTTTGTTAATAAACAAAATATTTTATGAATTTATGCTTGTCATTATGAATTATATTAATTAAATGGGAATAAACAAATGCACGTGCATTCAATAAATTTCAATATATGCAACATTGTATGCATTTTTGTTACATTTCTTTTCTTTCGTGTGAACTGATTTAAGTCAATGTCCTTAAATGGACAAACCGATTCCATCGATTATAAGAATTATAGTATGCTTCGCGGGCTTCGGGCTATGTTTGCTTATTCCGTATCTTCAGGATAAGATCATCAATGACATCACTCCATAGTCAGACAATATCGTCCTCGTGGTACAATATACCATATTCTCCTCGGCTCCCCTAAAAAATCCAGAAGCACAAATTACAGAATTACAAAATAGGAAGAAAATCTGGAAGTCTTAAAACCTCGGAGCCTCAAAATCAGGAAGTCTCACATTCTTGAATTCCTAAAAATCAGGATGAAAATATGAACGTAAATTCCAGATTTTAGCATTCCGGATTTTGAGGCTGTATGAAACAAGTTCTACAAAAAATGTATAGCAAGCAAAGACTATATTTTATGTTGGGAAGCTCTGTCTCCTCGCTTTATGCCTGCAGTGACCATAGTTACTCCCTGCAGGTTATCTTATGCGGGGCTGCCGCCCTTCGACCCCACTTTTTTCAATTTTTCGTTCGGATTTTGTAATTCCTCATTTTGTACAATATCCATTGTATTCTTCCGAAATTTCAATAAGACTTCCATTAGTGGTAATTCTTCGGAGTACTCAAGCATTTTGATTTGCTACTAGGCTATGGCTCATATGGAAACACCAGAATGTCAAGTTAGCTTGGATGAAAAAGACGAAAGCTGTTCTGCTCCTTTAGATTTAGATTTATCAGCTTGGGACGATCGTTTTACCAATCTTGAAACACAGATCTGACGATCCTTTGTTCCTTTCCCGTTCATCATTTAAATCATCTTCCCTACTCAAGTTAGTTAAACCTCCCGGTCGCCTCCAAGAACTTGCTCAAAGTAGCTGGTTCTAGGTTAGCAACTTCGGACGGTCTTACAACATACCCTCTGCGCCTTATCCTTGACATGAGCAATCCAATTTAGTTTGCTATCAAGCGTCACTCCTAAGTATTTCACCTGCGGAGCTAAATCCAGCACCTTATCGAAGAGCCTGATTTCACCGACCAAATTTGATCCTGAGCGCCTTCTGCTGAATAGCATAAGATCTGTTTTGGCCGGATTGATTTTCAGACCGTTCTCATGGTACCATTTCACGACCACTCTCAAAGCTGTTCTGACTCTGTCACCCAGCGTGCTCTCGAATTTTCCCCTAACTAAAATCGTCAGGTCATCCGAATAGCCCTGCGCATAGATTCCTTCGTCGTTCAGCTTTCTGATGAGAGAGTCTATCACTATACACCACAACAAAGGCGATAGTATCCCGCCCTGAGGGCAGCCTTTCGCTACCCAGACATTTTCTTTGTGACCACAAACCTCCGCCTCAACAGTCCTATCTCTGAGCATGCTACTTACCCACCTAACAATCACACCTCCCACTCCTCTCTCCTCGAGCGATCGGCGGAATAACATCAAAATTCGTATTGTCGAAGGCACCTTCAATGTCCATAAAACATCCCAGTGCCACCTCTCCAATCGAGAATGATGTTTCCACCTTTTCTACCAGCCTGTGCAAGGCGGAATCCGTGGATTTGCCTGACTGGTAAGCATGCTGATTCGAGTGTAGCGGGAAGACCGCCAGAACTTCATCCCTGATGTAGAAATCTATCAGTCTCTCAAGCGTTTTCATGACGAAAGACGTGAGGCTGATCGGTCTGAAGTCCTTGGCAGTGAAATGCGATGGTTTTCCTGGCTTAGGGATAAACGTAACCTTCACCTTTTCCCACTTGGTTGGAACGTAACCTAGGGCTAGGGAGCTACGTAGTATCTCACACAGCGGCTTCAGCAGAATCTCTCCACTTTCTTTCAGCAGAGCTGGAAAGATACCATCACTGCCAGCTGATTTATACGGCTTAAATTTGCCTATAGCCCACCTTAACCTTTCCATGGTGATGATTCTCCTGGCTAGCGACCAATCCTCTTCCGTCGGGGGAACGATGTTTGGCAAGCTAGTTTCGGATTTATCTTCTCCACAGCCAGGAAAGTGAACTTCCAGCAAGTGCTTGGCCGTCTCACAGCCACTCCCTGTAAAGCTCCCATCTGGTTTTCTTAAAGAGCTCGGAAGTAGCCTAGAGTCTTTGGCAAGGATCTTGTGGATTCTGGCATAATCTGGAACATGTTCCATTTCCGCACAAAATCCCTTCCATGCTTCTCTGGCCCTCCTCCAAACTGCTTTCCTGAAAGCCTTTTGGGCAGCCTTGTAAGTGACCCAGTCGGCCTCAGCTGCCGTTCTCATGGCTTTGTTCCATGATCTCCTCGCAAAAAGTCTGAGCTTTTCGATTTCTCTACACCAGAGTTTACCGCCCTTCTTTCGAATAGCTTTCTGCTCCGGGCATGAGTTTTCATAGGCATTCGTCAGCAACTCTGTGATAACATTTACTGCATCATTGAGCTCTGCCGATGATCTCGGCATCACTCTTTCCAGCTTTGTCTCCACATGTTGTTTCAGAAAGTTCCTATACTGTTCCCAGTTCGTTCTTCTGGGGTTCCTGAATTTCACCACTTTCGTCTCCCAGCCCCTCAGCTTGAACTTGATAGTTCTATGGTCCGAAAAGCTGGGCGTCAGAGAAACTCTCCATGAATCAATTTGATCGGCTAGGTTCTCTGAAGCTAGGGTGATATCCAGTACTTCTTTACGATTCTTAGTGACAAACGTCGGTATGTTACCTCTGTTCAAAATTCTAAGATTCGAATTCGCTATGAATTGCAGCAGGAGATTTCCCCTAGGATTGATGTCCGTACTTCCCCATACTGTATGATGTGAGTTCGCATCACAGCCTAGTATGATTGGTACGTTCTTTTCCTCAGAGAATTCTATCGCTTTCATCAGTAGCTCTGTGTACGGTGTGTCCGCCGTATCGGGCATATAACAAGACCCCACTAGCAAGTCTCCTACAAAACGTAGAAGAATATCGGATGATGAGGTAAGCCTGGTTCAACAAAAAAGTGCATGTTTAGACTGAGATGTAAGTTCTTCTCCGTCGTCAATATAAAAATATTCTCGGAAGTATTAATTTTACATGTTTGCGACTGGAAAATAATCAATTTTATGACAAGGGATAAGTTAGCTCAATTCAAGCAATGCATGGAAGTGTTAATTTTCCGCTCGTCATTTTATAAAATTTCAAAATATTTGCAAGACACAGTAACATCGCTCGTTCCCTGTTTAGTAAATGATAACCGAAGTGAATGTATTTTGAAACATATATGAAACGGACCCTAACATTATCATACTATCTCTTGAATTTTTTTTTATTTGTTTTATTTTTTCTTTTTAGCGCAACCACCATAACATCAAATATTCTACATTTCAACCAAAAATCACCACCGCGGTGCAAACTTAAAACCTCATAATTTCAGTGTTCATAAAAGGAAAAAGTCGGAAGATTCGATCTGAGTTACGTTGTTATAAGTTAGCACACTTTACACAACTACACAGCCCTTCATGAACAAACATGGACATGGGAGCTTGGCTTCTGGAAACCGTCAATTAAACACTTCTGACACCGGTACTGATTTCTTTCATTCGGATTACTCCCGGGATTACTCCAGTCAATTCAGCAAAATTAAATGTGAAAACATAGCAGCTGATATCAAACATTTTTGTAGTCTTTTTCCGTAAGCTTCTAAAATTTTAGTTCATTTGATATAATGGAGAGCAGCTTGCAGAGACATGATATAGCGGCTGCGCTCTACGCTCTAACGTGCATGGGGTTTTGCCTTTTAGACCACGCTTTTCAGTGAATTCCAATAAGACTTCCATTAGTGGTAAACCTTCGGTGTCTTTCATAAAGTATGTCACGCCGAGGGGGGATAGGCAACATGCGTGACAGAGGACGGGGATCGAAAGGTGCTATAATATTTCCAGTGAAACACAAGAAATTCCAATACAAACATTATTTAACGCGCCCTCAAACTGAATTGTAGGTATCATTATGCAAAACACGGACATGAAGCTAACAGAGTAATGTACTCTTCCATCGATATGTTTGGTTTTATTTTGACAAAGTTTTTGAAATTGTCACAATACATTTAGTAAACTTTGTAAAATTTTGGTTCGTGAATTTTTTAATTTTCCTTACTTTGCGTGACATCACGCGAGGGGGGGCACGAAAAAGGCCGATTTTGGGGTGACATCCTTTATGAACTGTTCCCAATGCCTAAATATAATAAACATTTTGATTTACTGCTAGGGAATGCGCGATATTGAAACACCAGAATGCCAAGGAGATAGGTTGGAAGAAAAAAACGAAAATGATTCTGCTTCTACAAAACGCAGAATATTAGCTGACGCTGAGATAAGATAAAAGAGCACGCTGTGCCGCCGTGCTATTAAAATGTCGCTTAAAATAACAAAGGATCAAAAGCTGTAGTCCAGTTTTTGTGTAAAGCTTATTGATTCGAGGCCGAAAAAAAACCAAAACGTTTTTGTCTGAGTTTTGTAACATATTTTACCTATTAAGGTCTCACCAGTCTAAAAACAGTTGTGTTGTCTAAGAAATATAACTCAACAATCAATTCCAACGGCGAAGAAACAACCCCTAATTTTATTAGCAAGATAACAAAAGAAAATGATCGGCGCACAAAATACAGTCTTTTTTAAAAAATTATTCGTGTAGTAGACTCAGAAAGTCGTCGAACATTGAAAGATCTTATAACATGGCGCTTCGCTGCACTGATATGGTATAAAGGCGGGTGGGATAGATGGTGTTACATTGTTGACACGAAAAGTAAAAGTTGATCGAGGCATGTTATGGAACCACACATAATACCTACGACAAACCTTACAACGGCAATTTTCAATATATTCCCAAAGTGAGGGGATAGAGCATATCGAAACTATATTCTGACGGAAACAAGTGTTTTTGCTGTTTTTGCGAAATCGCCGTTGTAAGATTTAGCGTATACGTGCTTTATGAATGATTTTTTATGCAGCCTACGGATTGCAACACCAGTATACCAGAAAAATCTAATACTGAATACAGATTTTCCAGACAAAATACCGGTAACAAGATATCGAAAAATTAAAAGAATTGTTTCAATGGAAAATTTTAAAACTAGACTGTTTACATGGCCTGATACATCGCTTCAATTTACTATAATTTGGGACGAAAAACTACATAATTATAAACGTCTAAAGTTTGTCTGTTTATGTGTATATTTATTTATTTATTTGTCTGTCCGTAACGATCTCGTTATTTTTGCGTTTAAACTGAGGAGCAAAAAAAATACTTTTCGATATGTTCCGGGTTGGGATATTGTTCTGAAATAAGAGAGTTATGGGTATAAAACGGGTCACAATTGAAAATCGGCAGAAAGTTAGTCAAGATGTCGTCTTAGGATGAAATTTGAGTCAAATCAGTTTTCCAAACGTATCTTCGTATGTATGGAAGATACGGCGGCGTTGGTTTCTTTGACAAAGTCTCAGAGTTTTGTTAGTAGAATCGGTGACAAATGGCCAAAATAGGAAAATTTGGGTCAAATCAGTTTTTAAACATATCTTTGTATGTATGAGAGATACGGCGTTGGTTTCTTCGAAAATGTCGGACAGATGGACAATTGGACATGTGTTCAATTTTGATGGTTTTAGAAGTTCGGGGAAGGTATAAGAGATAGACCATCGGTTTCTTTGGCAAAGTGTCAGAGTAGAATGCGAGCAAGTGCAACGCTGAATACGGGGAACGTTGAATACGGGGTAAGTGGAATACGGGGGAAGTGGAATACGGGGAACGTTGCATACGGTGAACGTGGAATACGGGGAACGTTGCATACGGTGAACGTGGAATACTGTGAACGTGGAATACTGTGAACGTGGAATACAGGGAAAGTGGAATACGGGGTAAGTGGAATACGGTGGAGGTGGAATACGGAGGAAGTGGATTACGGGGGAAGTGGATTACGGGGGAAGTGGAATACGGGGGAAGTGGAATGCGGAGAAGTGGAATGCGGGGGAAGTGGAATACGGAGGAAGTGGAATACGGGGTAAGTGGAATACGGGGGAAGTGGAATACGGGGGAAGTGGAATACGGGGGAAGTGGAATACGGGGGAAGTGGAATACGGAGGAAGTGGAATACGGAGGAAGTGGAATACGTAGGAAGTGGAATACGGAGGAAGTGGAACACGGGGGACGACTTTCAACATTACGCATCAAAATTTAAAACGAAAAATTATTTGCTTTGGCTATTTGAATAGACAACAAGCGAAAATTATAAAGCCTGTGTAGCCCCTAGGGGCGGGGGTTTCAACTAGTATTAATATAAAACTCTATCAATTTGATTTCACCTATGTACTTTTTTATTTAATTTTGATGAGCTTTTTGATGTCATTTTACGTATTTCGATCCGTTCGAAGTAACGGAGGTCCTATACGTTCACTACTAAGATTGTAACTTGGAGTAGATTGGAGTGGAATTAAGGACATACATTTAATATTGTCTAAATATGACGAGTCCGCAGAAAAATTTCTGTCTCCACTTTCTTCTAAGCGGCTGCACCCACCTACGACACACCCTTTTCCCCTGAAAGGTAAATGTATCCCTTCAACAACAAAGATGATCTAGCTCAGGTCTAGAAGTGTCGAAGAACGTGTTTTTTCGAGGGTCGGTGAAACTATTTTTCATGGAGAATACCGCATATAAAATCATGATTAGAGCATTAAGGCGTAGGTCTTACGAAACGTGAAAAAAAAAGATTTGTGGAAATTGGTTGAGTGGTTCGTCGTTAAGAGTCTTAAGTGTGTACCTAAGTAAGGCTACACCACCATATAGTTGGTGATGTTTTTTGTGATTAATGTAGTGTTTGGTATGGAATAGATTTCCAATGTAAAATTAAATTTTAGTGTAGACGTGTTTCCCCCAATCCTGGGATTAGGACATGTGTCTTTTGAACTAAAATTTCAGAAAAGTGAAAACCGACAAGTTTCTAATTTATCAAACAAATTTACCATACAAATCAGAAACTTGTCGGTTTTCACTTTTCTGTTACTGTATGACCGTTAGAAAGTTTCTTCCCAAGGCAAAATTGCAGAGAATTAAATTTGAGTGAACACGTGTCCCACGTATTTCTGAAAAATGTCCTAATCTTGGGATTCAGCCACTTCTAAAATTGGCAGGAATGACGGATATACCAATAACATTTCTTCCGTTAGTTTTTTTCAACGGATTTTGATTGAATGAACGAATTTTTCAATTTTTTATTCACTTTTACAACGGCATTGAATTAAAGTGATACACTGAAAAAAGATTTTGATATCCTCAAAAAATAAATTTGATATCCTTGGTATACCAAAAAAATAATTTCGATAACGACAAATTTTTTTTTGAAAACATTTTCTAGAATTATTGACGAGTTGAAATGACGACTTTTACGTCATTTCTTCTAAATCTAGTCGTAGTAACTTATATGGGATATCAAATTCTTTTTTCGGTTTATCAATTTAAATAAATCCCTTTTTTATTCGAAGTGACTATTTGCCCTGGGGGGGCGAATAGTCTTTTTTCGACTATTTGCTCCGAGGGGCGAACAGTCTTTCTTTGACTATTTGCCCCGGGGGATAGTAATTGTTCAGATATTTGCACCTCAAAAGTACGTTGCATATGTAAACGTCTTGACTCACCTTCAAGAATGATGTTTATTACAACAAAAATGAATGAATGAATGAAATAAATGTGGTAGTTATTTATGAGTCAACAAAACTAGGAAGATTTCTTTTTACTAAATGTACAAAAACTACTAACCAATCAATAATATTATAAAATGTAGTCTAAAAACTATACTATATGAAATAATTTTTTGTGCTACAAGAACCGTAAATTGGTACGTGGTTTTAGATGGAGTTTACGACACCGAGAACTGAGATATCGTTCCACATTTCGTGTAGCATAACAAGTTTTGTACGTACGTTGATATATAAAAGTAAATAAACTACCATTTCTTGCCTTCCTCACACGGTTTAAAGTATAGAATAGTCAAAATGCATAATTCCCCCTCGGGGCAAATAGTCAAAAAAAAATAATCGTGCCTCGGGGCAAATAGTACCTACCTTTTTATTAGTCTTTTCAATACCGGTATTGTAAAAAAGAGACGGAAATGCAATCCTACAGACTTTCTAATTTTGAATTATATTCTGAATCGATTTGTAACACTGTAATTATACTTTTCAGGAACAAATCATAATTTATCCAGAACTATCTTCATATTATGCCTTACTAAGTGAAGATTCGAGTATGAATGCCGAAAATGAGATTGAAAATGTAAGTGTTTGATTACGGTAATACAAGTGCTGAAAATAAAGTCGATCCTTAGTCCGACGTTTAATACCAGAGTATTTGAATGTATTAAATTTTAGAACAGTTTTTTTTAAAGATTCAGTCAATACTAAGCAAGTCCCTAACATATATTTTCAAGGTGATAAGTACGCTTTCATTGACGAAGATTATGCAAGATGTAAAAAATCAACATGTAAAATAGGATTTTAATATAATTCTTGCCTTTGACTCGGAACGCGAACTCACCATAATGAGTAGATATTTTTTTCTAGGGATGGAAATAATGAGTGACAAGCCTTGGAAACTGTTAAGCGCAGTGTAATTTAGATAGAGTCTGCATATCTGAGCCGAAGGTGAGGTACGCAACTACGAGCGACAAAATAACAGTTTTCAAAGCGAGTTGCTTGAAGACATGAGTCAGTGAAAATATTGATATTGGTTCAGTTTCACAAGGGCACCTGTTTGTATTTCACTTAGTGATTTGATTTCTATCTTTCATACATTTTTAGAATCAAGCAGATCCGCTTGCGACTTCCATATCAGGAGACGGCATGAACGAGGAAGAGAATGATATTGAAATTGAAGTCGATGACGAAGATAATTCAGGGGTAACATTTATTTTGAATACCTGCATTATAACTAACTTAAATAACTAGAAACTTTTCGATAAATAATTTTTTTGCATTAGTGCCTATAATAGGCCAATTGTATCACTTAAATGTTGATTATAGTCGAGTTCATACATCGAAATAATAGAGAGTTTGGACAAAGCGACTTATCGCTAAATTTATAACATATACAATGTATATGTATATGTATATTATACATATAGCTATAAGTTATAACTATGGAAAAATGGCAATAGGTTGTAAGTCGATTGCTGTCAAGAAATACCACAACAAAGACATCAAAGGTAAAACAGTGTACAAAACGACTTGCGTTCTTTTTACCAAAACGACTTACTATATGTTTACGTTATAAGTTGTAAGTCTACGTTATAAGTTTTCGTTTTGAGTTATAAATCCTTATGAGTTATAAGCTATAAGCTACAAGTTATAAGTTTTGAAACTATTTCCACAGATCGTTATCAGTTTTGAAACTGATCAGTACTGGTGTGTCTTAGTTTTAAAACTGATAAGTACTGATTTGTATCAGTTTTGAAACTGATCAGTACTGATACGTATCAATTTTGAAACAGACAAATGCATCATCCGCTTCAGTACTGACCAATTTCCAAACTGATAAGCTTACGTACTGATCAGTTTCAAAACTGATATCAATTTTGAAACTGAACAGTATTGATACGTCTTAGTTTTAAAACTGATAAGTACTGATTTGTGTCAGTTTTGAAACTGATCAGTAATGATACGCATCAGTACTGATCAATTTCCAAAGTGATAAGCTTACGTACTGATCAGTTTCAAAACTGATATGGATCAGTACTGATCAATTTCAAAACTGATACGGATCAGTACTGTTCAGTTTCAAAACTGATACGGATCAGTATTGATCAGTTTCAAAACTGATCAGGATCTGTGCTGATAAGTTTCAAAACTGATCTGGGTCAGTACAAATCAGTTTTAAAACTCATACGCATCAGTACTAATCAGTTTCAAAACTTACAACTTGTAGCTTATAACTCATAACTCACAACTTATAAGTCATAAAAATTTATAACTTAAAACGTAAACTTATAACTTATAGCGTCAGCATATAACTTTTAACTTATAGCTATATGTATGTGTTATGAATATGGCGATAAGTACATACTCTCTAATATCATAATAGCGTCATTATGGTATACTCGACCATAGTCAGCGCTATTACGGTCGAATTAAAATGTAAAAACCGACTTATACCAGAAGTATGAGTAAATAACTTTAGCGAAAAACGAAACGTGAACCTTGTTTTCCTGTATGTATAATTATTCTTTCAGGGAGATAACTCCGATGAAGACGAAGAAGTGATTGGCGAGGTAAGGAAAATAAATAAATTATAAATGATTCTTCTAATCAATATAATATTATTTTAACATCATAGGAAAATGCATCTTGTCGGAGAATTTTCGATATATCTGAACTCTTTCAACAACTGAAGCAAATTGGGCGTCACTCGAAAAATTGTAATTTTTCACATATGAGTTGCATCAGCGAAACAAAAAAAGGTCTGCACGTTCACTTCAAGTTACTATGCGGAAATTGTGGAGCAATCCGAAAGTTGAAATCTTGTCTTAAAAATCCGATGAAATTGACTTTAAACGAGGAAGCAGTTCTTGGCATAAATTTGATTGGATTGGATTTGATTGGATCGCGCTCGCGAGAGCACACAACGAAGTCGACGAAAAGGGAAACGCACTGATATCGGTGATATGCGACGGCGGATGAGGAAAGCGATCTTATGGCAAAAAATTCAATTCATTATCAGGTTGTGCAGTCCTCATCGGCCAACGAACAAAAAAGGTTGTATTCTTCGGTGTACGCAATAAGTACTGCCATATTTGCAAAATTGCCGCGTCAAAGGGCATCGAAGTGAGAAACCACGACTGCAATATAACCTACTCCGGCTCCTCCTCTGGCATGGAAGCCGATATTGTTCTTGAGGGATTTCGTTCATCGGAAGAAAGCGGTGCCCGTTTCTACAAATTGATAGCAGATTCTAGCGTGTACAAAACTCTTCGTGACCTACGAGTCTACAAGAATCCTGATCTCGTCATCCTGAAAGTAGAGTGTGTTAACCACCTGTGTAGAAATTTTCGTAGCTGAGGAAAAAAAAATTCGACTCCAACCTCCGAAAACAATTAACTTCGTCAAAAGCTAATGGCATATGCAAAGGGGTCAAGACTGCAGCAAAACATTGGAAAGAAACGGCGAACTTAAGCACCTCTGAAAAAATCGGGAAAATACAAGAAGATGTAATGAACGCGCCACTACATTATTTTGGAGTCCACACAAATTGCAAAAACTATTTTTGTAACAAGGAAACGGATCAAAAAGCTATCGACAACTTGAACCTGTGTAAAAGCGATGGCATTTTTTATGAAGTATTGAATCTGTGCCAGATTTACTTTGCCGGAAATGCGACGAGCCTGCTGGAAAACGAGACGAATAACTCAGCAGAAGAATTTAACAACATCGTGGCAAAGTATTTGGGAGGAAAAAGAGTTAATTACTCACTGGCTAAATCATATTCAGCCAGAGATGCGATGGCCGTCGTTCAGTGCAATACGGGAGGTCAAGCTGCTTCAGCTTTTCGAAAATTCAAGCTTAGTTCAGATGAAAAGTTTACTACAGAGGAATTGGAAATCCGCAGAAGACAGAAAGTGAAGGCTAATGGCCCTGCAACAAAAGCCACGAATTCGGCACATAACAGAAGGACCGAAAACTGCGGATTATTATCATGGCGACCTCTATGGACGGATAGATATGAACCCTGACCCTGATACATTCCAAAAATGCAAGGATATTTTCTTAAAAAAGTTAGTGTTATTTATTTATTTATTACACTCGGGGCTTCAATATGCATATTATAGCCCTCATACTGAAGTTTGAGGCCCTCGTGTTATAAAATATCGTTTAACAAACGGGCTGTAATTTGAGATCTCGTATCTGGGAGGGTTGAAGAACCTCGGGTCGCTCTCGGATCTTCAACCCCTCCCAGATACGAGATTTCAAATTACAGCCCTTGTTATTGCATTGATGCCTAAAATATGCCAATTATAGCACTCAAAATCACTGAAAATAGGACTATAATATGCCGATTATAATCGAGTTCCATACATCGACACATTACCATAATAGCGTTTTTATGGTAGGATCGACTACAATCAGCGTTAATATGGTGGAGTTGAATACATTATAGTCGAGTATATGTAAAGTATACAAAAAGCATCATTGCCGACTGCAGGGGTGCCGACTTTAATATTGCTCCTCTCCTCCTCCTCGAACCCGCTTTTTTTTTGTTTCACGACCTACGGCACTAAAATAAAAAACTTCATTAGTTAATCATAACATCTACGTTTTCTTGCCGAAAAATGCCTACAAATCTAACAGCTCTATCAATTGAATACAAGAAATTGGTGACAATTGGCCAAGGGGGGAGGTGGTTCTGTTAAAAAATCATTGAAAAACGTACGACTTCATTAATGTATGGCCCCTTATTTAAAATCAACTTTTATGAAAACTAGTCCATCGGGCAACACTACGCAAAAATGGAAGTCGGCGCCCCTGGCTAACTGTAAGTCCAGTGAAATAAAATTCTAGAAAAACGTCAGTTAAAGTTCATTTTTTCGTATAAAAACTGGTTGTGGATATTGTAATGTTGGAATGCAATGATAGAGATGCAACTAATAACACTTTTTATCTATTTTCTTTGGTAACGTATGTTAGTTTTATAAATTGCCAAGTACTTCTTCGTTGCTCAGTCGACAGTTTCGTACGTAATTGGCCACTATAGGCACCAGCAATAAACTATCGTATAACACAAGTACCGAATCGCTTGATCATAGTCTCGATCGTGAAGTGACCTCGGGGCGACGTGCAAGGTATCTATTAACGCACCTCGATACGTTAATAGACCTCGGGCTCACGCCCTCGGTCATTAACTTTATCTCGGTGCATTAATAGACCTTGCACTACAGCCCTTTGTGCTTTGCCTTGTTAGAGGCTATTAAATAACGTTTAGTTTAGAAAGGTATGTGTAAGGACTGTTTTTGTTAAAATTTTCATTTTTTTCAGATTTCCCGCTAAAAAGTTTCCAATAGAGAGTAGACTATAACTTATAAGTTATATGTTTACGTTATAAATCTACGTTATGAGTTATAAGTTTACGTTTTAAGTTATACATTTTTATAAGTTATAGGCTACAAGTTATAAGTTTTGAAATTGATCAGTACTGTTTCAGATCAGTTATCAATACTGATCCGTGTCAGTTTTAAAACTGATCAGTACAGATTCTTATTCGTTTTGAAACTGATCATTTCTGAGCAGTGCTGATCAGTTTCAAAACTGATACGGAGAAGTATTGATCAGTCTTAAAACTGATACGCATTAGTACTGATCATTTTCAAAACTGATCTGAATCAGTACTGATCAAATTCAAAACTTATAACTTGTAGCTTATGACTTAAAACTATATATATATATATGTTATAAATTTAGCGATAAGTCGTTTTGGCCAAACTCTTTGATACTTGAGAAACTTCAAAAATATTTTGTGAAATTTTTCGAAAATCATCTAAGGTTCGCGCACTCGGGAAATGAGCTTTTTTGGCCATTTTGGATGGTTTTCGAGCCCTAACTCTCACAAAATTAATTTTTCATGATAAGCCAATTCATTACATGTCTAACGACACTACATATGAAGTTTTCGGTGTCGCTACAAAATCCGGAGGCTGCAAAATCAGTACATTGTAAAACCATCTGGATTATGGGCGCGCGGTAGCGATGCGCCCGTGACGAGTAAAATATTTAGAAAAAATTTTTTCGTAGACTTCGGAACTATACAGTTAAATGCAGAAAGGGGTCATCCCCATCATTTTCTTTTATTTTTTAATGGATATGTCCCCTTTCTGTATGAGACCTAGTTCATTGGATTCCTTGTAAAATTTTGATTCAAATAGACTTTTTGATCATCAACATCGGTCCAGTGGTTCCGGAGATATGACCTTTTGAAAATTGCAATTTCCGGTACAAAATGTTCCTTCCATAGAAGCCAAAGTAAATGTTAGTTAGTTCGTTAGTTAGTTAGTTCCAGGGCCATTTGTATGAAAAACCGTGAAAAACCACTTTTTCGTCTGCGGCTGGAAAACGGTCCGATAACTTTTCTTGAAAATTTGCAAGGACCTTCGGCTGGGCATTCTACGCCATATGAGATTTAAAAAAAGGGGGGGGGGGGGGTACCGGCCTCGTTTGTAGATGAAGTGACTGTGATCATTTTCGTAGTTGTAAGTGTTGGCCGCCACCGCCAGCTATGACAGCGACGCGAGGTGCCGTGGCGCCAAAAAAATTTTATGAATGACGGTTGTAGAGGAAGTGACTGTGATAATTTTCGTAGATGTATGTGGTGGCCGCCACCGCCAGCTATGGCCGCCGTTCGAGGTGCCGTGGCGCCAAAAAAATTTTATGAATGAGGGTTGTAGAGGAAGTGACTGTGATCACTTTCGTAGATGTGTGTGGTGGCCGCCACCGCCAGCTGTGGGTGCGACGAGAGGTGCCGTGGCGCCAAAACAAATTTATGAATGAGGGTTGTAGAGAAAGTGACTGTGATCATTTTCGTAGATGTATGTGGTGGCCGCCTCCGCCAGCTATGGCAGCCGCGCGAGGTGCCGTGGCGCCAAAAAAACTTTATGAATGAGGGTTGTAGTGGAAGTGACTCTTTTTCCAAAACTACTGATATCACAACAAAAACCCTTTAAAAAGGGGAATGTGACGCAAGTCTCTTTGTTTCTTCTTCCAAAACGACGGATATCACTTGGGGTGACGCTTAAAGATCCGATACGAAAAAACTCCAACGTAATAGTTTTCTTCTACGCTTTCAGATTTCAGTTACTATAGTTATTTCGTCGAATTGCTGTTCCCCCTCTTTCTACCTGTTGTTTATTTTTGAACGATTTTTAGCAAAAGTGTAGTGTTAGACTAAATTTCCCCAACCGTTTATGTCCTTGATTTCTTAATTCTAGGCCCTATTTTTTCATACATTCAGTCAATATTTCCGCAAATTATATGTGTACTGACTTACAGACTTCAAGAGCGACAACAGAATTGGGAGAATATTCAACGTAAAACCATCGATAAGAACTACAGTGCTTATTGGCATGAAATACGGCAAGATATGTTACCATCGTCTCATTTCCACAAAATATTGAATGCAAACAAACGAGACTCCTACACAAGTAAATTGGAAGAAATAATGTACACAAGAAGCGAGTTTGGTAGTAACGCACAAAACAAACATCAGAATATGTACGAAAGACAAGCATTAAGATCGTTCCAAGTTTATCGAGATTCAAGGCGAATTGCACATAACGGGACGGGATTGTGCGTTCTTGATGATTTGGTTGGGAGAAAATGAGTACAGAATTATGGAAGTGGTTAGGGACGATAGCTTCTTCGAAAAGTCAATGAAGCCAAAATTATCTTTTTCCTTTATGGAAGCCATGCTAAAGGAGCTAGTTGACTCCAGAATTGAAAGACGTTTGAAACTGCGAGTGTATTCAGCAAAGCATGCTACATTTTTATGAACGAATTTATAACAATAAAATTTCGAACTTGAATGAAACAAAAAAATGTGATTTCTATAAAAACTTTTTGTAAAACACCATAAAAAATCATATGCAATGGATACGTACGCTTCAGAATAGATTTGGCAAACAGAATGCATGCTGCAAAAAGACTCGGACGCATCTAAATATTACAGTACCCTTCACAATTGCATTTTGACAAACGAAGCGTCTTCACAAGATTTGGCAAACTAAAGTGCTGATTTCGACGCTTACTCATCAGTACACCTTGCTTACTAGACCATGTGTGTATCAGCACACTCGGTCACAGAATGATGACTTCTATGAACAGTGCAGTTTCTTATATGCCACCTAAATCGAATCGGACGACTAGGTGAAGTAGTGCTTTGAACGCTTTGAAGTACAAGAAATTATGAATTCGTTTGGTTATTTTGCATCACCGCATTACTGCAAAATAACCAAAGGAATTCATAATTTCCTGTACTTCAAAGTGTTCAAAACAATACTTCACCTAGTCGTTCGTATCGATTTAGGTGGTATATAAGAAAGTGCACTGTTCATAGAAGTCATCATTCTGTGACCGAGTGTGCTGGTATGCACATGGTCTTGTAGACAAGGTGTACTGATGAGTCGTAAACGGCGGTATCACTAAAGTTGTTAAATCTTATGAAGACGCTTCTTTTTTGTTGGAGGAATTATGAAGAGTACTCTAATGTATGTATCAAGGTAACATATCATCATATCATTTTAATTGTTGTGCCTAAAAACCTGTCAGAAGCTTATCTTCACAAAACCACCAAATGTTAAAAAAATTTCAAAATTATGGTTAGTACTTTCGATTGAACAATTTCTGGGCAACAATTTTTAAAAAGGCGGTTTTATGTTGACGCCAGAGTGGCCTTTTTTCCAATAGTACCAAAATTTCATTAAAGGATGTAATTCTACACGAAATCGGTGTGTGGCGTCACCACCTTTACATCTTTAAATCTTTACATTGTACTAAATAAAGCTTTTGTTTTAGGGCCGTTCTTAGAACCGACCTAGAGCACAAAGGAGAGGCCTCTGACCCATAAAAAAAGTTCACTCAATTTACTCTATAACATAGGAAAAAAATGGACAAAAATGATTCCCTCAATGTTCTCTACAACGTAGCAAAAAAATACTTTTGGCTAGTGCCGACCTTACGACCTACCTTGGGTCCAATTGTTGCCCTCATAACAGGCGTGGGCTCTAAATTTATTCTTGAATACTGTTACAAACGTCGTGGCAAACGCAATCATGCTCGGAGCGGTAGTGGAGAGCGTGACGCAGTCCCCACACCTCAAAAAAAACGTCCACAAACCCAAAAACCTCCATACAAAAACCTTTGGGACAAGACACGATATATAGGCGAACTTTTGAGTTTTTTCCCCTCGCCCCCTCCCCCTCCAAATTATTCAAAAAAAACTACGTCGCAGCAGCTTTCCAACAAGCCCTCACTTATCAAAATCGGTTGAAAACGAGCCGAGATATCGCCAATCAAAGATGACCAATTTCCATATATTGATTGTCAACGATGTATCTATCTACTTTTTTTTTCTCGAGAACCGTTCGAGCGATTTCCTTAAAATTTTCAGGGAACGTCAGTCTCGGCCCCAAATGAAAAATTTCATATGCCGCTTTCCCGGGAAAATTCTGGAAAAGCCGTGGCATGTGGAAGAGATGTCAATTTAGGTAATGCTCGGAGTTTTCGAATTTTAGCTCCGAAGTGACAATAGCTAGAGAGTAGGTTTCTTCGGGAAAGTTATAGAGTTTGTCAGGAGAATTTTTTGGAATCTTAAGAAAATAGCTGCCAGCAGTCGAACTGGTGCCATCTTGAATTTTCCCAAGCAATAAATTAGGTTTTTATTGGTTTTCGAATTTTAGCTTCGGAATGACAATACTTAGAGAGTTGGTTTCTTCGGGAAAGTTATAGAGTTTGATCAGCAGATTTTTTTGGGATTTTCAGAAATCTGCCAAAGTGACGCCATCTTGGATTTTTGTTAGATATAAATTATGCTTCTTTGGGTTTTCGAATTTTAGCTCCGGAATGACGCTACTTAGAGAGACGGTTTCTTCTAGAAAGTTATAGAGTTTCATCAGAAGAATTTTTTGGTCTCATTAGAAAACGGCTGCCAGCTGTCACAGCGGCGCCTTCTTGGATTTTCGTTTTTTGCTTCTACGGTTTTCGAATTTTAGCTCCGGAAGGACGCTACTTAGAGAGACGATTTCTTCTAGAAAGTTATAGAGTTTGGTCAGGAAAATTTTTTGGGATCATAAGAAGATGGCTGCCAGCTGTCATAGCGGCGTCATCTTGGATTTTCGTTTATGCTTTTTCGGTTTTCGAATTTTAGCTCCGGAATGACACTACTTAGAGAGATGGTTTCTTCAAGAAAGTTATAGAGTTTGGTCAGGAGAATTTTTTGGGATCATAAGAAAATGGCTGCCAGCTGTCATAGTGGCGCCATCTTGGATTTTCGTTTATGCTTTTTCGGTTTTTGAATTTTAGCTCCGGAATGACACTACTTAGAGAGTTGGTTTTTTCTAGAAAGTTATAGAGTTTCATCAGGAGAATTTTTTGGTATCATTAGAAAATGGCTGCCAACTGTCAAAGTGACGCCATCTTAGATTTTTTGTTTAATTCTGTACAAGAATACCTAGACAGTTGGTTTCTTCAGGAAAGTTATATGAGTCAGTGGGAAGAATTGGTCCACGGAAATTTTACATTTTGTCTTATATTGTGGATGACAAACAAGCCGAATAATAATTTACGAAGAGAGAAATTCTTAAAATTCCTGAATGGCGCATTTAGCCTTTTTTTTCAAATTGAACTAAAAGTGCTCCCATACGATTTCTAATTGTACTATGTGCTTGCTAAGTGAATTAGTGATACTAAAAGAATGATCTTTAATTAGTGTTGGAGATCAGACTTTGTGAAGGAAATATGAATCTTACAAGCCTTGAACGAATGAATTAATTAAAGTAATCACTACACCACCTGTACAAGTAAATGTAAAGCAAATAGGTTGGGTCTCATTTTTTCTGTAAAGCGCCCATTTCCCGCAATTCCCTGTTCGCTAAATACAAACCTTTTTTATTACCCAAAAAAGTTTCTTCACTTTCGAAATATCTGAAAAAATTTGCGTTGTTCCCTTATCTTTTGTATTTAGGTGGATAGAAAATGTTATCATGTTTTACCTCTATGCAAATACTTACCTTTTTCTCAAAAGAATTTCTTAGCCGAAAACATTTGCATCGATGCGCATACCTCTAAAAACACATAGAGTAAATATGTTTCATTCATATGCACAAAATTACTGTAAACAAAACTGAAATGACGAAATCAAGGTTTGTTTTGACAAATGTCAAAAATGGTTGTGTTCAATGAGCCCACTAAGGGAGCGTTCACGTAAATTTAAATAAAATAACAATAAAAAAGTTTTTCTTGATCTTTTTACTTATTTTTTCAAACATAAAAAATTCTTAAAAATATTTTTGTTAAGATTTATTTGATGAAATATTTTCTGTAAAAATTTGATTCTTTTTCTTGAGTACAAAACTTCTCATTCTTTTTTGAAACATTTTTTTCTTACGATTAGATTCTTCTTTCTTAAATAATAGCAACTTTCTTACTTGATTATTTCTAATTAGATAGTGGAAATTTTTTTCAATAAAAATATCGTTTAAAAACAGTTTTTTGGAAAATTTGTTTGCGAAATTTGCTAACGTTCCACTGTTAGACATATGTAAAACGAAGCATGCTGAATACATTCCGCAAACTTTTGAGTGTATTTGTTGAAAATGTTTCTTATTGAATTCAAAATTTTCGCAATTATTTTTTATAAAACTTTTAAATTGACTGCCTTTTGGTGGAAATCCATAACTGTCAAAGAATGATGCTGTGGATAGATTTCTGTTCCTTTTCTTTTTAATGTATAACCCAACCCAATGGCTTCCAGGACTTGACGAGTGGGATAAATTTACCACAAAACCATACTCTGAATTTATATTTATTTTCACTTGAACCAATTGATCAATTGCACAAACATGCATCTTACATTTCTGGTTTGTGTTGGTACTATCCAAAAAAACTTGCAACTCTGAAGTATTCATTCTTAACAACTGTAGTCAGTTACAACGTATCTGTACTGATCAATTTCAATTAACCCGTCAAACTCTGCAAAAACGTTGACAAATGTCAAAAATGGTTGTGTTCCTAAGGGAACATTCTTAAGCTACACTTTTTTGAAGCAAATTTCATGTAAATGGGTCTTTTTCTATTGAAATTTTTGTTGCAGGAAATATCTCTTATCTATATGGGAATTTTTAGTGCATTGATAAGAAATACTTATTCTTTATGCTAATTTTATGTATATTTTTAGAAATGTTATCAAGCCCCTTTTAATTTTGACCCAAACAGATTTTTATGATTTATGAAAAATTTGACTGAAGGGTGTAAACATTTCTTTTTAGTACATATAAATATTTGACGAAAAAAATCAAAAATATATTCGCAATAGCAAAAAATAAGAGAAATTTACGAAAAAGAACATAAAAACGCGATCGCGACAGCGAAAAATCTTGAAATAATTCAAAAGTTTAGGATAGCGAAAAAAATACGCATATCTTTATATTTTTACCCATCTGATATAAATCATAAGCGAACATAACTCACTACGAAATTGCTACTTGATGGTGATGCTGAGATTCATCTGAATCTGCAGCGGTAACATCAATCAACTCTATCGCATTTTCATTCAGCCGTCTAAAATATGTAAATCTGAAAATTGAAAAAAAAATCTCCATCAGTTTTCACGAGACTAACCTAAAGTGAAATTGCTTACATCTTGGATCTATTATTGATTTGTTGGAGTATTTTCCAAACAATCATTACGCCCAGTATGATCAACATACATTCACAACATGTCAAACCAATTGTACTTTCAATCATCGGTTGTACGGTCGAGGTTGATGATGTTGTTGACGACATCAACCCCTGCTCCGTATTACTCTCATAAAGATAAATTGGTCTGAACATTTATACCGCTGGAATATGCCTAATAATAATAAAACATTAAAAAAGAACTTTACCTGATATATTCAACCATATTTCTTATTAAAAAAACTTTTTTGCCGAGCAAAAATTGAAATTGAAATTTATTTTGAGCGCTTAAAATATGATAGGTCGTTTGTCAATACCAAAAAATAGCTGTGTTTAAAATGAGTGCGCTCATGAATGAGTTCTCAGGGGGGCGTTCACATATGTTTAAATGAAATAAAAGAGTTGTCTGTTTTCTTTTTCAAATACAATAGCTCCAAAAACAATTGGTTTTTATATATTTTATTTTCGCACGTATAAAACCCCTAAATCTATTTTAGCTTAAACAAAATTTAACTCCAAAATATCTTGACAATGACTTTCGAAATTTGAAAAGTATTCTTTAACTTCATATGCACTGTCTGGAAATTTTTGACGGTACGCGTTCATCTGTATTTTTTTGAGTGTGGGCTTATTTCGAACGTATTCGTGCAAAAGCATGTTGATGGCAGAAATTATATCAAACTATCGTCCACGAGAAGATCTGCTGCGTCTCTTGATATAGTCACATCATCGTATGTTCCTTTAAGACGGAAGGAATTGTCACACTCTACTGATTTTATAATGATGATGCCTGACTCATCTATTGAGTCTCTACTATCACCATTCACTTTATCTCTAAGCATCGATTGAAATGTCGAAAAATGTTTGAATGATAACGTATCTATACCCACGGTAACATATTCGGTGAAACCTTTAACTGCCGTCACACATTTCTCGTTAAACAAGCAACTCTTACGGGACAAAATTTCCAACTCATTGTTCTTACGAACTTCACTGTTCAGATTCATCAACAGAAAAAAGGCTTAGTTTTATACTCTCTCATACCTGTCCCTTCCTTTTTTTAAAACATTTCGTTGCAAGCTCACACTCATGCATTTTGTTTCTTATTTTTAAATATAAAACTGCCTACGTATGCATGTACTGAAGTAAAAGGTGCGTCTATGGTACTTTCCGAATTTCACGATTACAACACGTTCCAAAGTGAATGATTTGTTCAAGATTTATTCAATAAATCGCTTAAAATCAGCTGCTAAAGTGCGTTTCAGTAAACACCAACAATGATGTATTTGATAATAACATCATTAATGCATAAGAATATTTTTCCTAAAACATATGCAAGGGACCGTACGTATCAGAACAGACGTGGAAAAACAGAATAAATGTTGCAAAAAAGATTCGACAGCATCTAATTTATTATTAGCTTAACTCTTAAGTATATGAAATCATATTCACAATTTGGATTGAAAATTATCGAAAGGGTAATATTAAAAAATCCGTTCGTCTAAAAACTTTTCAAATTTTTTAAAACAATTTTCGGCTATTGATGCACTTACGATCGACATTGTACCAATTAAGTCCTTAAAAACAGGCTTCCTTCCTAAATTTATTCTTGAATACTGTTCTTCTATGACCTCCCCAAATAGAGAAATAATGAAAAAATCTAATAGAGTTTATTCGATTTACACAGCAAAAACACGTAATTCATAGTACATACCCCATTTTTAGGACTCTACGTAACGTCAAGAACCAATCTAAAATTTTTGTAAAAATGGTAAACGGAATGAACTCTTTTAGAAGAACTTCATTCATTTCAGAACTAAACATAGATCTTTCATTTGTACGCAAGTTATTAAGTATCAGATGCTATGATATGTATGATTTCGTAAAAAACAATTCAATTTTGTTTTTAACTCATTTTTCAGGTAAATGTTATCAAAACTACATAAAATATTATGAGAGACTTCATAATTTAAGATGTAAAACTAGGTTTGACTTTCGCAGCAACAAATGCAAGTTTTCTGCAATCTGAAGTTTTCCGTTCCACTTTGCACCACCGTCCAAATCCTTTTTTACATTCGAAACAACGTCTACTGCTCTTGCTATTTCTGCTGAATCCATACGCACTGAACCACTTATTGACAAATCGTTGAACAAAGTCATTAGCCATGGTATGATGGGTCCATTTTTTGGAAATCTAAAAACACGCAACTTTTTAGTCTTCTTGGGAACCGACTCTGATCCTTTTCCGATTTTTTTCAAAATTGGTAAAAGAAACTGGATGCAGGGACATTGAAGTTTAATTTTTTTATTATTTTTCTTCAGAAATGACGTTTTTTCCTTCAAAGAATGGCTCGACTCTGCTTCAGAGTTCGAAAAATTTTGATTTGATTTTGTCAAACGTTGATTTAATCAAATCCGTGTTGATGTTCATCTTTTGATCTTCAAAAAAAGTCGGTTTGAAGTTCACTGTAGAATTTGATGTTCAATTCCTACTTTGAACATCAATTCGATGTCTCGAACATAATCAACATAATCAAATTTTGTGATTTCATCATTTCGTACAGTTATTTGATTTTGATTTTTTTGATTTTGATTTATTTCGCTAAAGTTTTTGATCATCAATGAAATGATTTCTTATGAAATGATTTCTTATGAAAAACTTCAATATAACACAAATGTAAAGTGAAATTTAGAATGACGTCACGTGTTAGATAGGAAGAGGGGTAGAAAGAAATTACAAAACCATACGCTAATAATATTTGACAATGTACGAAACAATACCTTCATATTGTTTGAATTATTGTTTTACATTTACATTGTCAGTGTTTTTTTTGTGTCGTCGTTATCAGTTGATGGGAAAGTTTCGCATTTTTTTTTTAACTTAAGACAAAATAAATTGGAAATTGATATCTGTGTTCGACACATAAAGGTATGAATATGAATTTCCTGATTGATGTCCGCATAAGGGCTGAAATGATGAATCAAATTTGCTGATAGAATAAAATAAAAAATTATAGGTTAGGTATCAGTTATGAGTGACACTGGAATGATCTCCGAGCATCCAGACGAGGCGGAGTTTTTGCGAGATTTGAACAAACTGAATCCCGAGACAAATGAATTCGTTGCACCGTTGGTTGAAGCGTTCGATCGTCGAACAGAAGCGCTCATGCAAAATCCACTGTTGGCAACAGCGGCATATGTTGACCCTCGCTTAAATCATGAAACACGATCGTCCGATTTTCTTGGTGATATGAAAGAAGTTGCTCAGGTAACATTGTCGCATCTTCCATTTTCTTGCTATTTTCTAAACGTTCCAATTTGAAACAACTTCTCGTAAAGCTGCACCGTAAATTGTTAATTGCGTATCTGTTTTGGAATTTTGATTTTAGGCAATTTCACGAGTTGTAGACCCAACTAAATGAGGTCTACAAGCGAAAATGCCTAAAAACAATCGTCCAAAACAGGTGTACATACAACTTTACATAAAGGTGCGAAATTCCAAAAAAAAACTCCAAAAATGCCCTCATTTTCGGCCTCGTCGGTCGTCGCATGTAAACAAAGTTTTTGCTTGATTGAAATATTAAAATGTTTGCATTGTCATTCTTGCTACGAACGTTTTGTCGTACATTCCCTTCACTGAATAGTCAAGGGTCTCACCCCCGAAATGTTTGTCCGTCTGTCCAAAACTGTCAATAGTAATAAATATCCACGATTTTTGAAATCGATTTTTCGACCCGCCCTTCCGCCGTCACGCTAAAAGAATCAAAATTAACTTACATTTTTCAAAAAATTGAAAAAAGAAAATTCGAATTACTCGAGTTGTCGTGTGAGACAAACAAATTTTTTTTCAGATTCACATTCAGAGATCAAAACCCCCCTCCCTACGATACACCCAGGTCGTAGTTGGACCGGTTACAAACGTAGAGGTCCTAAAAATACAAAACTCGATTATTCGTCCCTTGAAAAGCCTCAACTGGAATTTGTAGCTTCCCAAGAAATTTGTTTCAAACGCAAGATAGTTTTCGATCAAAAATGTTTCTCATTTTCTCTGCAGAACCGGATTCTGCTTGTTGTAAAACGAATTATGGAACTCGATACGTCCGGCGGAATTCAAACAAAATCATCAACTACTGACGTTGGTGGAGACGATGATGACGACATTGATCAATATATTGAATTGGAATCATCAAGACATGCAACCAAAACACCAAATACAGCATTCGATGAAAAACAATTAATGAAACGAATCCGGGAATTAGGCAAACAACCGAAACTTAAAATGAAGTCAAACATATTCGGTTATTTTGAACAACAAAAAAAAAAAAAAGAAAAATTTACAACGTTTTTTTTGAGGCCGTGATGACAAATTTGGCTGCGCCAGCAACTCAAGTCAGCGTCGAACGGGCATTTTCGGCGTTGGCCCTATTAATGGACTACTTGCGTTGCAACTTGTCCAGTGCAACTGTTGATAGTGTTTTAGTAATCGCCTTGAACAGCGATCTAACAAACGATATAAATTTTTCCGATATGAACGGAACTCTATGAATAAAAAAAGCTCAAAAGAGCGTTCAAAGTTTTAATGAAAGAGGAATCATTAAAACATAATATTGAAATTTCAATTCAATTTTTTTATATCTTCCTTGCAAAATTAAGAATTTCTGCTATTTTCCGGCTTTTGAAACGCTCTCTACGCGTGTGCTAATTTTTCTGGTTGAACTTCAATCGGGAAAATTGAACATCAAATATTGGGAATTAATCATCAGACTCTGTAAATTGATGATCATTTTTTCGCACTCAAAGTTCAAATTGTAGAATTGAACATCAATTTTTCATGCTGAACTTCAGACTTCAAATTGATGTTCAAGGTTTATTCGAACAACGAAATCAACTTGATTTGATGTTCACGTTAGAGAACAATGATCATCATTTGATTTGATTTCACAAAATTTTGATTTGATTTTGATTTTCGAACCCTGCTCTGCTTTCATTTTGGAAGATTTTTACGTCCTTACTCACTTATCTGTTCGAGTCCAACTGATGAATTTGAATTACACCATCCTTCTTTTAACTCTTTCATTTTTGTGTAAATATGTGGAAATACCTACAATTTTTCACCCTGTTGTCTAAATCAATTTCCTTGGCTCCGCTTATCTACAAACTTGGTTTTTAACACCGATTTCAAAGCAGATTAGATAAATTATTTTCGAAAGTTTCTTGCTTATTTAAGTTTTTTGTTGATAAATTTTGTGAATTTTTTGTGTCACAGTATATCTGGGGGTTAATATTTACTCAGTTAGTAAGTATTCTTTAACTTCATATGCACTGTCTGGAAATTTTTGACGGTACGCGTTCATCTGTATTTTTTTGAGTGTGGGCTTATTTCGAACGTATTCGTGCAAAAGCATGTTGATGGCAGAAATTATGTCAAACTCTCTATCGTCCACGAGAAGATCTGCTGCGTCTCTCGATATAGTCACATCATCGTATGTTCCTTTAAGACGGAAGGAATTGTCACACTCTATTGATTTTATAATGATGATGCCTGACTCATCTATTGAGTCTCTACTATCACCATTCACTTTATCTCTAAGCATCGATTGAAATGTCGAAAAACGTTTTCCAAGTATTGAAATATGTTTTGGAGGGCTATCATTCGAACCATAAATTCGTACTATAGGTTTGAATGATAAAATATCAATACCCAGGGTAACATATTCGGTGAAACCTTTAACTGCCGTCACACATTTCTCGTTAAACAAGCAACTCTTACGGGACAAAATTTCCAACTCATTGTTCTTACGAACTTCACTGTTCAGATTCATCAACAGAAAAAAGGCTTAGTTTTATACTCTCTCATACCTGTCCCTTCCTTTTTTTAAAACATTTCGTTGCAAGCTCACACTCATGCATTTTGTTTCTTATTTTTAAATATAAAACTGCCTACGTATGCATGTACTGAAGTAAAAGGTGCGTCTATGGTACTTTCCGAATTTCACGATTACAACACGTTCCAAAGTGAATGATTTGTTCAAGATTTATTCAATAAATCGCTTAAAATCAGCTGCTAAAGTGCGTTTCAGTAAACACCAACAATGATGTATTTGATAATAACATCATTAATGCATAAGAATATTTTTCCTAAAACATATGCAAGGGACCGTACGTATCAGAACAGACGTGGAAAAACAGAATAAATGTTGCAAAAAAGATTCGACAGCATCTAATTTATTATTAGCTTAACTCTTAAGTATATGAAATCATATTCACAATTTGGATTGAAAATTATCGAAAGGGTAATATTAAAAAATCCGTTCGTCTAAAAACTTTTCAAATTTTTTAAAACAATTTTCGGCTATTGATGCACTTACGATCGACATTGTACCAATTAAGTCCTTAAAAACAGGCTTCCTTCCTAAATTTATTCTTGAATACTGTTATTCTATGACCTCCCCAAATAGAGAGATAATGAAAAAATCTAATAGAGTTTATTCGATTTACACAGCAAAAACACGTAATTCATAGTACATACCCCATTTTTAGAACTCTACGTAACGTCAAGAACCAATCTAAAATTTTTGTAAAAATGGTAAACGGAATGTACTCTTTTAGAAGAACTTCATTCATTTCAGAACTAAACATAGATCTTTCATTTGTACGCAAGTTATTAAGTATCAGATGCTATGATAAGTATGATTTCGTAAAAAACAATTCAATTTTGTTTTTAACTCATTTTTCAGGTAAATGTTATCAAAACTACATAAAATATTATGAGAGACTTCATAATTTAAGATGTAAAACTAGGTTTGACTTTCGCAGCAACAAATGCAAGTTTTCTGCAATCTGAAGTTTTCCGTTCCACTTTGCACCACCGTCCAAATCCTTTTTTACATTCGAAACAACGTCTACTGCTCTTGCTATTTCTGCTGAATCCATACGCACTGAACCACTTATTGACAAATCGTTGAACAAAGTCATTAGCCATGGTATGATGGGTCCATTTTTTGGAA
>CM055405.1:814426-843071 GCA_029228625.1 Pseudolycoriella hygida | reverse complement strand
TGGTAGGTACTGACTAAACAAAATTGATCTATCGGAGTTTTTAAGGTTAACATAATTTCCAAAATATCTAAGAAGAAAGTCAAATGTAACGTGAGTGACTCTGAGATCTACCTTTCATAAAATTTTCCATATTTCTGGGATACTTTGACAGTAACAAAATAGAATATTACTACACCTTCATTCTTTTAGTGACAAAAATGATCAAAAAATTTATAATAATGTTAGAAAGTTTTTAAAAAAAAATCAAAATATGTTAAAAAATTCTAAAATTTTTATAAAAGCTTCATAAAAATTTCAAAACATTCAAAAAAATTGGCATGTTTTTTCAACAAATTTTAAAATATTTCAATTGATTTCCTAAAATTTCACAAAAACAAAAGAAATTTGCAACAAAATTTCAAAATTTTTTTTAAAAATTTCAAAAAAATTCAAAATTATCCAAAAAATTCAACATAAAACTTCTTAAATTAGGATTTTTTTTGACATTTTTTGGAAATTTTGGAATTTTTTTGCAAATTTTTAAAAATTTTTGAGAAAAAATTTGACCATTGGGTCAAAAAATAGAAGCAGAACTACTAAATTTGGCAATCGCAGAGGTTCATGCTGAAACGAAAAAGCTAGAGCTGTCACTTAAACGATTATACTCTAAAGTCAAACAATCTCTACCAGTACACACAATTGACAACTTCAACAAATTCCAGAAAATCAAAAATGACAAAAAATTTAAAGAAATACGTGACAGGCAGAGCAGAAAATATGAAATGCTTGTGAAAGAAAAACTGGAAAAATTCAAATCGATGACGAAACTACATTGGATGCAAAACATTTCAGACATATCGGTTCCTGATTACGTTACTAGCACACTGGCCTTAGGACCGAATTTCGGTCTACCTTACGAAAAGAAAAATGTACCGATAATTAACACTCTATCGAGCATTGAAAAATCGCTGTACAAAAATCCGATGGCAGACGAAATACGCTCCAAGGTAATAAACATCACAACAAATTTCATCAACGGATACAAACGTTCAAAGAACTCCGACAAGTTTCTGTTACTGATGGTGAACCGCACAAAACAGTACCTGATTGATAACCCTAACGTCGCGGTGATCAACGCAGACAAAGGTAACACAACCATCATTGGATTGGCTCCATATAGCAAACGATGTGAAATTCTGAACATTCAGCCGTTGAAACTGCGAAGACAAATAACTGACACTATGTTCGCATTTGATGTTTATCGTGGTAACGTGTATAACGATATTCTGAGAAATAAAATTATTACTAAGGTGGCAGTGCGCGGATTACGGTGCAATAGGATAGTCGAAAACAGGTTTTATAGATCGGACTATTTGAGTAATCAGCCGCTTTCACGGTTGATAGATATTATGAACAAATTTTCAAACGAATTAAAAAATTTAAAGAACAGGAGTGAATTTAAGAGTTCAATTACAAAAATCTTAACGGCGGATTACGTAAAGAATGAGGCAGGTGAATAACCCTCACACTTCGTTTTAAACTTACTTGGTAACCATTGTGATATTGTGTTAAATTATTGAATTTTAATGTTTTTTTAATTATTGTAAACTGTAAATTGTAAATTTTGTACAGCCAATTTCATGGCGGTGAATAAATAAATAAATAAATAAAATCATTCTAAACCGTAAGGAGTACAATGAGTCAATGGAACAACTTCTGAACGACACCAATGTATACATCAAAACAAAACGGAACCCAACTAGCAGAATCGAAACAAAGGTCAACAACATGATTACAACATGGAGATTAAACAACAAAATTAGCGACGAACAGGAAAGGTACATGAAAACACAATAGTGTAGCACCGGCGGTGTACGGTCTCGGAAAGTTACACAAATAACAACCGAACGCAAACATACCATTGTGACCGGTCGTCGCAACCATTCAGTCTCCTACGTACAAAATAAGTAAAATGATGGCCGAACTACTTGGAAAAATCGGCAACGGATCACCGTACCACGTGAAGGACAGTTGGCAATTAGGAAAAGAAATCAAAAATGTCAAAATACCAGACGGATACAAATTGATCTCCCTCGACGCAACATCTTTGTTTACAAACAAAAAACGTTGGCAGCTAATAAAACCACACATTTTTCTAACGCAAAAGCAATTCGTGGAAACGGTAAGCGTCATCACATCAGAATCATATTTCAGGTATGGAAATGAATATTACTTACAAAAATCCGGGCTTGTCATGGGAAACTCCATATCCGGTTTTCTAGCGGATCTCGTAATGGAGGACCTAGAAACTGAAGCGTTAAAAAAGTTACCGTTCAACACACCATATTATAGAAGATACGACGACATTATCGTAGCCATCCCAGCTACGCAACGGAAACCATTTTGAACCAGTTTAACAAAGGCCACAAGATGATAAAATTCACTGTGGAAGAAGAAACGGATGGGTCGATAAATTTCCTTGACATGTCTTTGAAGAGAATGGACGACGGATCAATTATAACCAAATGGTACCAAATGGTACCAAAAGGAAACTGCTTCTGGAAGATACCTGCATTTCCAGGCCCACAAACAGAATCGGTAGCCTACACACTAGGACGAAATACAAAATCCCGAAGGAACAAAAATCGAAGGTTGTATACATGGTGAGATGTTCAGACTGCAACGCCATCTATGTCGGTATTACGAAACAGTTGCTCAAAGACAGGATGGCGAAACACAAAAGCGATATACATTTGAAAAAACATCAAAACACCACCGGACTAACGCTCCACGCTGTGACGAAGTCGCACACATTTGACTTTGAAAAAGTGACCATCTTAGAGCAAATACCGAACTATTGGCAGCGCATCATAGCCGAAAAAATGTACATACACAAATCGGAAAACACGGTTAACACTCAAGTTGACAAAGAAGGACTTCACAGCTCATACACAAACCTCATGAAAATGTTAAACAACCAAAAAAAATTAGCAGTGAACAACACTGTCCAAACGGTACAAATCAGTGCAACAAACAACAATGTAGTTCCTAAACAAACATAACAATCAAGCTCAACACATATCAATATAACAAGTGCAATCAATGTCTTTATGTTTTATTTTCATTTTAATTTATTTCAATAGTCGTCAATAGTTTTACGTGTTGAATGTTTCAGATAATGACTAGCATAGCCTCCTGTTTAATGTAACCAATGTGATATTTTATTTATATTTTTTTTTTTTTTGAGATGGTAATTTGATTTTGTTTTTTGATAAAAATGCAATAATGTAAATAACGGATGTTTCATCCATTTCAGCCTAAAGATGGGTCAAATTGAGACCCGAAATATAATAGCAAACTAACCAATTAAAATTTTTGAATTCAAATGTTGCCGCATAAACCCGATAAACAAAACACAATTAATTACTAACTTTCTAACTCTCACAGTTCTGGATATCCGGGTCATCCTGTCCAATTATGGAAGTGGCCATATACCAGGATAGGGCCATATTTCCCCAAAACCCTGAGACACATGTTCGCTAAAATTTGATTCTCTACAACTTTGCCTTTGAAAGTAAATCTCTGTATTGCGTATTTAATCAAATACTGAAAAAAAACTATCTCTTATCATTTTGGACAGAGAAATTTATTTTCGCCCATTCCATGGCTCCCAGTGCCCACACCCCTGGCCCGATTCCAACAAAAAAATGCTTTCATTTGACACCAAATTGAGCAATTTCCGTGCTTTACTTGCTGAGATATTTGCTAAAAAGTTTCATCGACCCTCGAAAAACCATGTTTTTGGTCACTTCCTCGACCATATCTCCGGAACCACTCAATCGATTTTGCTCATCTTCGAACTTGAATCATGGGAGGCATGTACCTTTCAGGGAAAAAAAGTTTAGGCTGATCGGTTGAGCCGTTTGGAAAAAAAAGTGGAGACGGACGGACAGACGGACATTTTTTTTATTGCTGATTCGTCTTCTCTAGACAATAATACATGCTTCTCCCCCACTCCCACCTCGATCTACCCCATGTTACAATAAAATTGTTTGTAGCAAACGTATAGGACCTTTGTACTTCGTACGGGTTCAATAAATGGAATAAATGAAGTGCGCCACCCCTCGCTCTAGCTATTGTCACTCCGGAGCTAAAATTCGAAAACTCCGAGCATTACCTAAAAAACCGACAAAAATTGCTACACATGCCACGAGTTTTCAAGGGTTTTCCTGGAAAAGCGGCCTATGAAATAATGAGGACAACATAAAAATCATGGGCGCGCGGTAGCGATGCGCCCGTGACGCAAGTCCCAATACGATCGAAAAATTCAGAAAATTTTTTTTCGTAGACTTCGGAACCATATATACAGCTAAGTTTTGACTTCCTTCGCTTGCGACGTACCCCCCGGAAAATATTTTTACTGGATTCTACGGAAAATTCTAAGGCGAAATGTCTTTTCACTCATTAAAATCGGTCCAGTGGATCCGGAGATATGACCTTTAGAAAATCGTCGGCTCGGTTTGGCGGCGGCGGCGGCTCAAAAAAAACTTTTGATATGTTGTAGAGGAAGTTCAGGTGATCATTTTCGCCCATGAAAGTAGTAGTCGCCGCGCCTCGGTTTGGCGGCGGCGGCGGCTCAAAAAAAACTTTTGATATGTTGTAGAGGAAGTTGAGGGGATCATTTTCGCCCATGAAAGTAGTAGCCGCCGCGCCTCGGTTTGGCGGCGGCGGCGGCTCAAAAAAAACTTTTGATATGTTGTAGAGGAAGTTCAGGTGATCATTTTCGCCCATGAAAGTAGTAGTCGCCGCGCCTCGGTTTGGCGGCGGCGGCGGCTCAAAAAAAACTTTTGATATGTTGTAGAGGAAGTTGAGGGGATCATTTTCGCTCATGGAAGTAGTAGCCGAAACTTCCAAAAGTACTGATATCACAAAAAAACCCTGTTAAAAGGGAAATGTGACGCAAGTCCTTCTTCCTCCTTCCAAAACAACTGATATCAATTTGGGGTGACGCTTAAAGCTTTGAAACGCAAAAATTCTTTTGGAATGTTTTCATTTTTGATTAAAAAAATGCGTCACAAATGCCGGACCCCCAATGTAATAATTTTTCTACGCTTTCAGCTGTCATACGCAAAAATTTGATTTCCTGTTCAAAAATACGCCATACATAATGACAAATTTGTGCGTTGTGAAAGCTGAAAGAACAGAAAAACTATTACATTGGTGGGTCCGGCATTTGTGACGCATTTTTTTAATCAAAAATGAAAACATTCCAAAAGAATTTTTGCGTTTCAAAGCTTTAAGCGTCACCCCAAATTCATATCAGTTGTTTTGGAAGAAGGGACAATGACTTGCGTCACATTTCCCTTTTAAAAGGGTTTTTGTTGTGATTTAAAATATACATAGAAAAAATGTCATTTTCAAACCTCGATATCTCAGCCAATAGAGAGTGGCTTGCTATGCTAGTTTCAGTACTAAAACATAAAACAAATTTACTTGTTATGCTTCTTTCAACTTTATCGACATTATCTCTTTTTTCAATGTATTTTTTCTATGGTAGGTCTTGAACACAGCTGAAACTTGATAATAAGTAAATTTATAAGCACACGACCGTAGCTGGCGCGATGTGTCGGCGGCTATCAAAATGGCATTCTCCATACCATTTGGGTAAAAAATTTACAAAAAATGTATTTTTTGTATAATAAAACGCAAAACTAATAAATTGTTGATATGTTTATGAGTAATACCCACTAAAAGACGTTATTTAAAACAACTATCGGTGAGCGCAGTGTTTTATATTCGGTTAAAAGTCAAGAAAATAGTGTTTGTTTACAAAAATGCGACTTTAAAAAGTGATCAAAAGTGAAAATTAGTGCTTGAATTAGACTTGAAACCATTGTTTTGCTGTTTTCATCAAGTTTATAAATGATGCTCATATTGACAACAATTTTAAAGCCCGCGTTGATAATACCTTCAACATATAAATGTAAGCAATCATCGTAATTCCGTGATATTATATTTCAAATCATGCTTTTTCCGCAAAAATATTCAAAATCGTATGAGAATTCGCCATTCAATAGCCGCCAACATAGAGCGCCATACTGAAATGACGGGAAAAGATGAAACAAAGTCCTCTCTCTATTTCCAACGGACTTTGATGAGTCTGGGTTCGTTGAAAAACTGTTGCGACGTAGTTTTTTTTGGAGGGGAAGAGAGGTAGGGGGAAGAAATTCAAATGTTCCTGTATATGGCTTCTTGTCCCGTTTTTTGAGTTTGTGGATTTCTTTTTTGGGTGCGGAAACTGCGTCATGCCCTCCGCTGCGGGTATGATTGGATTCACAGAATCATAAAATCTTTGTCGGAAAATATTGCATGATTGTATCAATTAGTCTAAATGTGACTACCTATAATGACAAATTATTGTATGCCTGTTTATAAAATTTCCCAAGGCAATGTTAACGGACCTTTCGAAGTAACTCAGGGCACTTGGGTATATTTTGTAAACGCAATGAAATTTTCGAATTTTTATCAGATTTTCGAAATACGTTGAAAAAATTCGCAGAAGGTAATAAGTGCTAGTACGGGTTAGCTCAGTGGTAACGTAATGGCTTTCCACTGAGAATAACCGGGTTCAATCCTAGTGGGGTCAAATTCTGCACAGGATTTTTCTTCAGTGTATAGCAATAAAATAACGTTCCTAGGCACACACAGACTTCATAATTTGGGTAGTTGTGAATTTGGTGCCGCAACAGCACACAGAAGAATGACAAATATGACGTCACCCATATGAATTCTGTGTACAAATATCTGAGTCTGAAATAGTTTAAGGAAAGACAATCTAACGAAACAAAACAAAACATGCTGATTTCGGCGTATCACGCCCTCACATACCAAACAAAGTATGTGATTTCATCAGTACACCTATGTCTTGCAGGACAATGTCATCAGCGCAGACACAGAACAAATACAAATTTTGAACTTTCAGCGCTAGTTTTTATACATTGAAAAACTTCCGCAATCTATTAACAAAACTCTTCATTTTTGTTAATATTTTTGGAAGTACAGATGCGGCAGATTGTGAGATGGTTCATTTCTTGACCATTTACATTAAAAAATGAAAATCGTCACTGGACTGCACAAATCTGGAAGTTCCATCTTAGATGGTATTAACTCCAGATGTTTTTGGCTTCCTCGGCGAACCGCACCACTACGTAATAAAGTACGCAAACTTGCTTTCAATGCTCACAGAGTGAAAAGAATGAAAAAGCTGATAGACAAAAGTCTGTCTATCAGCTTTTTCATTCTTTTCACTCTGTGAGCATTCTGAGTCTGACTTTGGACGGAGATATAATTAGCACCAAAAGAAATCCCAATGGCAAAATGCTAGCTACCGATAGGCGTGGAATTCACGTTAAGCATGTGGTCCATAAAAAATGCCTGCCAGTAAAACATATTGATGGGGTAAACCGGCATTCTAAGCCCTACTAGTTTCCGCCCTAGTACATCATAGATGCCACTAGGTTTGTGTGCAATTTACCACTGGCACAGTAAAAACGTCGGTAAAGAAAGGATCTCTAAGAGAATCTATGTGAGCAAAAGCTCACAAAAAATTGCGGAATTAGTAAATAAAAAAGATCTAGCCTCTGACCCGGACGGATTGTATCCAAAATTTGAGGAACCGACATTGGAAAGCCTCATCTATAATCAAAACCCGTTGAAATTCTGACGGAACACGTGCTCACCAAAATTAAATTCTCTTCAGTTTTCTCTTTTGTGTTATCCTACCCCCCCCCCCCCCTTCGGTTTTGGGGAACCCAAATTATATTGTCCACGAATATGGCTAATTTTTTGGAGATGGAAGAAGAAAACATTTATTTAAAATAAAATAAAGGTACTGCCATCGTAACGAAGGTTGCTATAACACAGTTTATCAATCTATCAGTTAAGACAATCTTAAAACTAACAATAAGCTGAATTTCAATCATGCTCGTAGCGGTAGCGGAGAGCGTGACGCAGTCCCCACACCCCAAAAAAAACGTCCACAAACCCAAAAACCTCCATACAAAAACCTTTGGGACAAGACACGATGTATAGGCGAACTTTTGGGTTTTTTCCACTCACCCCCCTCCCCTTCAAATTATTTTTTAAAAAAACTACGTGGCAGCAGCTTTCCAACAAGCCCTCACTCATCAAAATCGGTTGGTTTCTTCGGGAAAGTTATAGAGTTTGGTCAGGAGAATTTTTTGGGATCTAAAGAAAATGGCTGCCAGCGGTCAAACTGTAATGAATCCGCTGGCCGGTTCCCTTACAAGATATTATTAATAATACGACATGTTTACGATCATAATCGAATGCTTATTTATAACCATAAGACCATAAATTTTATAACGTGCTAAAAAAAGATAGGAGGGGTTTTGTGGCACGACAATGTCGGATGAATAAAAAAAAGCTCCCTCATTTGTGTCTTTCCCCTACCTCATGATCAAATTAAGCGACTCACAAATGTTTATTGTAGTATATTTAGATTTAAGATATAGTTATAAGCTTAGTTTTAAGAATCAATATCTACGCCAAACGGGCCACCCTAAATTCTGTTTAGTTTGTTCGAGAAATTCGAATTTGAGAGAAGCTGCAATTTGCCGCCAAAAGGGCACAATAAATAGAAGTAGTGAAGAGGGAGAGAGGATCGAAACTTCAGTTCGGTTTCTTTATTCGCTCCGATAGCACGTTGATTCCATAAAAGTAAAATACTGATAATTGTTCTATTTCTTTTCAAGTAAAAAAGGAACGAAACGTAACATTTTGTACGTTTCATTGGTGCAAATTTTGAAATAAATTGATATTAAAAACGCGATCGTGTTCCGAAAATTAAAATCTACAATTTAGATAAAACTAAAGAGATAACAAAAGGCCATATTTAATTAAAGTGAAAAGTTATTTAGGAAGGTCGTCGAACCTAATAGATGATATCCGCAAAGGATATCATCATAATTGTAATTAAAATACCTAGCTTAAGTGTCGTTCCAGAGGCCAAACTTCCATTGGACCAGCGTTGGCATTTAAGAGCTCCAACGGTTCGTTATTTCTAACATAATTGATTTCATATGCCCATTTTAGACTAAGTATGAATGATATTCCAAGCGTGTCTTGAAATATCATCATCAAAAAGTTGAATTAACGTTAGTGAGACTTAGCGCTAATTCACCTCTTTAGTTATAAGAATATTCATTGATAAAATTCAATCGATAATCTAATAAATTCATTTTTTATGTGAGATCGCAAACATGTTGGTTTCATTTGATTTCATGTTTTGTCTGCAAATATAATATTCGTTCTGTAGCGCGGTAAGTCGTGAGCAACGATGCCGTATAACACTTGTGATAATACGCGTCGAGCCAACGTATTAAGAAGTGTTACAACCTCAATCCGGCGAATAGCAATTTATTTCATGCACCTAGACATTATATTCAGTGAGAAAAATTCTATTTTTTGTTGTGTTCACATTGGAACGAAATTTTGAATTCCGCGTTAAAGTTCATGGATCTAGTGATTCCTTTAGAAGAAACTCAAATTATCGCAATTTCGCATATTACTCGGAGAACATAGAAGAATTTTTTTTTTGCGCCAAATAGCCACGTCCGCCATCTTGTTCCGGTTTCCCACCCATGAAAGAACCGTTAGAAAATCGGCGCGCGAACAAGCTTTACAATTTTCTTTTTTTTTTTTTTGTTTGTCTTGTAATGTAAGTAATTAGTAAGTATTATTAAGTTATTATTAGTTATTATTATTAGTTATTATTAAGTTATTATTAAGTAAGTAAGTATTGTAAGTAATGTTTTTATTTAAGCGAAAAAAAAGACTGCTCACAATGGCGCAGCCAGTAAAAAAACGATCTTTTCAACAACAAATTACAATAAATAAATTTCATCTACTCTACTTTTCCCTAATGTTGCCATGATGCATGCCGCATTGCCTCTTTGAATTGCAACTGAAATCTTCTGTAATAGGAAATCTTTCGAGCGTGATTCCCCAGAAGCTGTCCTTATCAATGACCCTAATTTGCCTATAAATTTCTTCGTTTCTGGGCCCATACAATTTCTATTTTTATTTGATTTGATTTTTTTTTTTGATTCGTTGAAAGGAAAGGGAGTGACGCAGTGCACTCATCTTTCATTAATACTTATTCACATTCTTTTATACATTAAGTAAAGAAATTTTTTTTTTACAATTCGAAGCAAGTCATAAACACTTCGTTCATAATTGAATTAGTTATTAAGTTCTCTGAAAATATCAAAGTTATTTTTGATAACGTTAGCGAGTGCTTCATCCTCTTTTATCTTTTGTTTAGATGAACACGCGCTTAATTTACATCAACCAATACGACAATTTTATTCATGGACTAGTATTCGAGGCAGGACACGAGCGTCCCGAAGTATTTACTTGTCTGATCCTTGCAAGTGCAGACTCCAAAAGTGTGATAAAGAGCGTATTAGATCACTTTGACTTGATTGATTCCCTCGATGCAGTAATAGTGGTGTCAAGGTTACAAGTGTTCGAGTGTTATTTTCCTATCGTTAATAGTCGCGCATAATTGATTAAAAATTTTTTTTTTTTGTTTATTTTGAAAAAAAATTCTTTTCGTTTATCGTCTCATGGAACTCCTCAATTTTCTGGAAGCCATTCAACCAGAAGTGCTACTAATTGAACGTCGAGTGTTGATCATATTGATAGATCTTTTGCAGTGTCAAGCGTGGTTACTCGGGGCAGACTATCCTCGAATTATTTACGATACCCCAGTACACGTACCTTTCGGGTCCGAATCCTTTGAACACGTGGTAGTAGGCATCGCGCTTGAATTATTGGAAGTTCCGGATCTTGATTTTGATATATTTTTACACTACCTCTGAACATGTTTACTTCGGGCATTTTAGATCTCCAACAACCCTTCTCTAGAACCCCATTCTTGTTCCCTGAGATAGGGCAAGCTTCTCGAATAGTCGCTTATTTACCAGATGAAATGATCAAATATGAGTTAGAGACGCAAGGAGTCAAGTGTCAGAGTAATTACTTGCAAAGGCGAAAGCAATTAACAGAAATTTTAGAAAATAGGCAATGCCAATTGGTCCAGCAGCCTATTGCAATGGGATATCGGGAAAACTTGAACAATTGTAGTGACCACTTGGAAAAATGGGAAAGAGAATTTCTCCCTGAAGGTATGGGACCGTTCTCAAGGGAGATGTACAAGACCCGAATGCAGTTCATGACCTCGAGACTCAATTCGATCAAACCTGATGATGACGATGAGAACGCGAAAATTCAATTAAGTCTGCTAAAATCGAAGGTGGTTCAATTTAAGAACGAGCTTTCCAAATTTTCTCATGCCGAGAGTCGAAGTTATTTTAGAGGGGAAGAGAGTCTGTTTTCTCACGTTCCTACGAGAAATCAAAATGTTGAGAACTGGACAATGAGGGCAGATGACAGCTTAGGCGAAAGAATCACTAGACGTACCAGTCCTGAGAACCTCTTCGTTCCCAATGCTGAGACGTCTCAAGACGTAGATGACTCAATACTGAATTTCTCGATGAGTATCGCAGAAAATACTCCTCGATTTCCTAATCATGTTGACAGTACGTTTAAGATGGCAGAGTCAACCCGAAATTTAGCCAATAGGGAGTCCTGGATTAGTGATGAAAAGAGGGGAAGAAATAATGATGAGAGACCTCTATCCAGTGGTGGGAATCAATGGGAGAAAAATAGAGTACAAATATGGAAGTGGGGGTTGAAGTTCTATGGCGAACCAGGTTCAGTTACAGTGATAGAGTTCCTAAGAAGGGTGAAGGAATTTGCAAAATCTAGAGGCGCGAACAAACACGATCTGTTCAAAGGTGCGAGTGATCTGTTTGACAGCAGTGCATTGAAATGGTACCGAGCCGGGATTGCCAATGGATTATTTCGTTCTTGGGACCAATTGGAGGAAGAATTACTACGAGATTTTAGATCATATGATTATGGGGACAATTTGTGGGACTATATCCGAAACCGATTTCAAGACAATAGCGAAAGGATCGTGACGTATTTCGCGACAATAGATGATCTATTCCTCAAGCTAAATCAACCTGCGTCCGAAATATTAAAAGTCAACGTCATCCGCAGGAATTTACTACCAGAGTATATCAGGGGATTAGGTACCACTGAGTTTCGCACAGTTGCGGAATTGAAGGATTCATGCAAGAGGCTGGAATCAGACCTCAAGCGTATCCTTAATCGTTCGTCAAACACAACACGAAGGGAACCAGAGACCAGTGAGGAAAAAAGAAGGGATTATGAGATGGCCGACTACCATAAAGATGAGAGATTGAACAAAAATTGGGACAGAACCATAACGGAAATGTCTTTCAGAGAAGATTTGGATGGATCTAAATATGAGGTGCCTTATGCCACGGGACATAGGGATGAAAGAGAGGAACCGATTGATAGACGTTCATACTCAGAGAGTAATCAATTCACACGTGCTACTTCCGGTCCATCAATTCCCATGGGAAAGGGAATGGCCAATGATCCTTACGATCACCAAAAATATTTTGCACCCACGAGGACACCAAACCCTCGCGATGCATCTGACGGTAATAGACATCAGGCGGGAAACGGTCAGAGGAATTCGGCATGGAGGACGGATCCAATTCCTCGAATCCTTCGCCGTCCATCAAATATGTCACACAATTAATTAAGAATTTGCAAAGTCAGGAAAGGGGGATCCCTGAGGAGGCTCCGGCATTCTTTAAGATTAAGGGAGACTTGAAGATCTTAAACCAACCTTTTCCGGCCTTACTAGATTCAGGGGCTCACCGCGTCGTATGTGGGAAAGAAGGAGCCGAAAGATTAATTAATTTAGGCTTTAGACATAAGAAAATTACGGAATATCATGTTCCTGCAGTTCGAACAGCTGATCAGACAGTACACGAAATCAAGTATGAATTTTCGATACCTGTATTCTTCGAAGGAAACTTCTCCATAGTGAACATGCTGTATGCTCCGTCGATGTCGATGGACATCGTCTTGGGAACATCCTTCATGGAAGCTTTTCAAATAGGTATCGTCACTCCTAAGTCCATCTGGTTCCCAGAACCTGATGTAGGACTGGAGTCCGAAAAGAAAATAAAAACAATAAGCGATGTGAACGACTTCCCTGAAGAAGAATCTCTAAAGGAACAACAAAGGGAACTCACATCTGATCAAAGAAAAATCTTAGAACCCATCATGGAAAGATTCGAGAAGTTAGGAAACATTCCTCTTGGTAGGACCAACATAATTTCACACGATATAGATACAGGAAATAATCCACCTTGTTTCACGGGAACTAGAGCAATGTCACCCGTGAAACAAAAGAAAATAGAAGAAGAATTCTTGAGATTCAAGTCTTTGGGAGTCATTGAACCGGCACAAACTGCATTCAGGAATCCCATGACAGTCGTAGAGAAATTAAAAATGGGAAAGTTGAAATTGAGGTTATGCTTAGATTCTAGGAAGCTAAACGCAATTACGAAAATCGAAAAATATGATCTTCCTTTAATTTCATCCATACTGTCTAGATTAGGTACTGCAAAGTATATTTCCAAGATAGATCTAAAGGATGCTTACTTGCAAATTCCTTTGACCGAGAGGTCCAAAGAGAAAACCGCATTCTTCGTGAAGGGACATGGGGTATGGCAATTCAACACAATGCCCTTTGGGTTGGTGAATGCCAGTGCTACCATGCAGCGTCTCATGGACACCATGTTTGGAGATTTGGACGGGGAAGTTTTCGTCTATCAAGATGACCTGATCATAGTGAATAATCAGTTTGAAGACCATATCAAAACATTAGAGATAGTTGCTGATAAATTAAATAGAGCTAAGCTTTCGATAAACTACCAGAAAAGCGGGTTCTGTCTGCGAAATATGAGATACATGGCATACATAGTCGATGAATTAGGATTAAGACCAGATCCTGAAAAGGTCTCATGTGTTTTTCAAGTTCCTCTGCCTACCACCCTTAAAGAACTTAGACAATTTCTAGGAATGGCGGGATGGTACCGAAGATTCATTGAATCATTCGCCACTATAGCTGCACCAATGCATGAGCTATTGAAGAATGGAGGAAAGGGTCGCAAACTAGTTTGGAACGAAACCGCAATCCGTTCTTTCGAAAAAATGAAAGCACAATTGGTATCTGCTCCATTACTCCAGTCCCCAGACTTTTCGAAACCTTTCATCATTTCTTGCGATGCAAGTGAGGATTGTATCGGAGGAGTGCTGAGCCAAGCCGTAGAAGATGATCCAAAGATAGATAGGGCCATTGCCTATACGAGCCGTAAACTTAGGGGTCTTGAGGTAAATTATTCGACCACCGAAAAGGAGTGTCTGGCGGTAGTATTCTGTGTTGAAAAATTTTTAGAATACGTGGAAGGGACTGAGTTCACCGTATTCACAGATCACTCTGCCCTAACGTGGTTATTCAAAGAGAAGGATGAAAATAAAACATATTAAGGGGAAAAACAATATCGTAGCCGACGCAATCTCTCGATTCCCGATTGTACAGATTCTAGAGTACGCAGAGTTATTGGATTTTTTGCAACCAACGGGCGACATGTGGTACGAAAATCTATTGAATGAGGTTAAAATGGGGAATAATAGGAGTAGGAGGTATAAAGAAGAGAAAGGGAAACTGTACTATGATTCCAGCGTAAAGGGAAGAAGGTTGTCTAATTATACTTGGAAACTAGTAATGCCTAAAGAAGGAAGAAAAGGGGTATTAAGAGAGTGTCATGATGATCCTAAATCCGCTCATCCGGGAGTCCAAAAGACTATTGATCGCATTATGGATAGGTATTATTGGCCTGGGTTATCAAGAGATGTCAAGAAATATGTCCAATCTTGTTTAATATGTAAAACTACCAAACCAACAAACATAAAACCTCGAGTCCGACAGCCATGGCAAATGATCTCAATGGACCTCTTGGGCCCATTTCCTCGGTCGAAACATGGACACACCTCGCTTCTAGTAATAAGTGATTGGTTTACAAAATATCCTTGCCTTATTCCTTTGCGCAACGCCACTGCTTACCAAATAGTCAAAAACACAGAATCTCGTATTTTCAACGAGTTTAGCGTTCCTCAGACAGTCATTATGGACAATGGTCCGCAATTTTCAAAGAGCAATGAAGTCAAGAAAATGCTCAAAAGGCATGGGATTACTCGCTTATGGAGTAATTGCATATACAAAGCAATTTCACTGAGCGGCACAATCACAACATCGTCGCTACCCTCCGAGCCTATGTTAAAGAGAATCATAGAGAATGGGATATGTATTTGCCCGAAATATCACTCGCTTTACGAACCGCGGTAAACGCCGTGACTGGCTATTCGCCATTTTTCTTAAATCATGCTCGAGAGTATGTATTCCACCCTAACGAATATGAGTTGCCGGAAAATAAGGACGCTTCTGAAGATCCTATAGCCGAAAGGACCGAATTCATAGAAAAATTCCAAAACATAGCTAAAGATATCCTGTCTAGAATAGAGAAATCTCACCTAAAGAATAAATTAAGATACGATAAATCAAGATCGGAGGCAGAATATAACGTAGGAGACAAGGTACTCATAAGGAATCACCCCAAATCCGACGCCTCGAAAGCCTTTTGTCAAAAGTTAGCTCCCTTGTATACTCCCGGGAAAATCAACCGGAAGATTTCACCAATAGTATATATAGTAACTAGCGACGATGACAAGGAAGAGCGTAAATGCCACATACAAGACCTTTGCCCTCATACCCTGATTAATCAATCAAAGAAAAGATCAAATTAAAAGAAGAGAAGAAAAAAAAATCGAGCTATGTCAAGGTCCTGACTAGACCTGAACAAAAAAATATGCCAAACAAATCGTTACATATTCAATGAACCATTGATCCTCATTTAGTCAACACTAAGAGCTATGTCGAGGTCCTGACTAAACCTCAACCTTTAGGTCGTGATAAACAATCAGCATACTCAGCAACAATCACAGAGATATCATAGTCAAAATTAGGTTAAGTTAGGTTAAGTAAATTAAACAAGATAGTCCATTAGAGATTAAGATAAAACCACTCGATTTAGATTAAGCTAGGATAAAATAGGTTAAGTCGAAAATTAGGTTGAGTCAATAGAGTTAGGTTAAGTTAGGATAAGATAGGTTAAGTAGAAAAGTTAGGTTAAGTTAGGATAAGTCGAAAAGTTAGGATAAGATAGGTTAAGTCGAAAAGTTAGGATAAGATAGGTTAAGTCGAAAAGTTAGGTTAAGTTAGGATAAGATAGGTTAAGTCGAAAATTAGGTTGAGTCGATAGAGTTAGGTTAAGTTCGCAAATTAGGTTAAGTTCACAAATTAGGTTAAGTTAGGAAATAGAATTAAATTCAGAAACGAATTTAAATAATCAAGGTAATTCAGGGGACACTTATCAATTCTGCTCCAGATAAAGCAAATCTTGCTGTGTATTGGATGGCTTGATTGATAGGTCCGCAGAGTAGTTAAGGCATTGCACCATATTCATCAAATTATCCGTTTAATAACCTCAAATAGCGTGGATCAGTATCACTGATAGCATAAACGACTCTCTTCATATGTCTTTCAACTCGAAACCTCGCACCAGGCTCAGCCCCAATGGTTCTCGTAAGGTGAGGGAAAGATAATTTAAGAGTTTAGGAGTCATCAGTAAGTTTAGCACAAGCCACGAATAGCTTAATCAGCGAGGTATCTCAGTTTTAAGGTCCAACTCTGTTTCTCTCGAGGTCAAGGGTAATAGACCAAGAGAAAAATAGAGAGTCCTTGGTCCAAAAATTGGGAACACTGCTCGCTCATTAAGAAAGAAATTCGCGTATTAGACCGTTCAGCCGACTGAAGCGTCATCGGTGTAGTACATCCATAGTTGCAAGGATTGGACAGTATAAAACAAGTATTTGCGCCTAAGAGTAGTGAATAATACTGAAACTAACTTTGCTGAACTATCATTCTTGCCAAAAGGGGGGAAGAAAATTTGATACGGCAAGCCATGACGACTCCATTCACAATATTAAAATTTTAATGCATTGAAATTTAACAAGCCCGTTTGAAAAGCCTTGCAATGAAACGGAAAAACCGTTCCAGCACATTGACAAGGAAAATCGGAAAACACATTCTCATCCGTAACTGTTGACCGCGTTAAGCCGTATGACATAGGCACTGCGAACGCGTTTCCCGGAGCGTTGTGTCAATGGAATGTCACGGTGCGAAATACAATTTTCTTCAATTTCAATTTTTTTTTTCTATTCTTTCTTCAATATTTTACACAACCAAGTCCCTTGATCCATGAATGGAAAATAAATCGTATAACGACAGAATATATCAAGACTCAATAAAATTACATCTTGACATATTCTAGCTCATGTCTAGGGGTTTGTAATGAATCCGCTGGCCGGTTCCCTTACAAGATATTGTAAATAATACGACATGTTTACGATCATAATCGAATGCTTATTTGTAACCATAAGACCATAAGAAGAAAGTCAAATGTAACGTGAGTGACTCTGAGATCTACCTTTCATAAAATTTTCCATATTTCTGGGATACTTTGACAGTAATAAAATAGAATATTATTTCAATGTCGAACAAATTCTAACAAGAAATGCCCTTCGAATTAATCATCAATCTAAATATTATATGCATGGTAATATATACATCAAGAGAAATGTAAAATAACATGACATATCGTTCCATCGAACTGATCGGATATATTTTTAGATCTTAGTAGAGCTAACTGAGTAAATATTAACCCCCAGATATACTGTGACACAAAAAATTCACAAAATTTATCAACAAAAAACTTAAATAAGCAAGAAACTTTCGAAAATAATTTATCTAATCTGCTTTGAAATCGGTGTTAAAAACCAAGTTTGTAGATAAGCGGAGCCAAGGAAATTGATTTAGACAACAGGGTGAAAAATTGTAGGTATTTCCACATATTTACACAAAAATGAAAAAGTTAAAAGAAGGATGGTCTAATTCAAATTCATCAGTTGGACTCGAACAGATAAGTGAGTAAGGACGTAAAAATCTTCCAAAATGAAAGCAGAGCAGGGTTCGAAAATCAAAATCAAATCAAAATTTTGTGAAATCAAATCAAATGATGATCATTGTTCTCTAACGTGAACATCAAATCAAGTTGATTTCGTTGTTCGAATAAACCTTGAACATCAATTTGAAGTCTGAAGTTCAGCATGAAAAATTGATGTTCAATTCTACAATTTGAACTTTGAGTGCGAAAAAATGATCATCAATTTACAGAGTCTGATGATTAATTCCCAATATTTGATGTTCAATTTTCCCGATTGAAGTTCAACCAGAAAAATTAGCACACGCGTAGAGAGTGTTTCAAAAGCCGGAAAATAGCAGAAATTCTTAATTTTGCAAGGAAGATATAAAAAAATTGAATTGAAATTTCAATATTATGTTTTAATGATTCCTCTTTCATTAAAACTTTGAACGCTCTTTTGAGCTTTTTTTATTCATAGAGTTCCGTTCATATCGGAAAAATTTATATCGTTTGTTAGATCGCTGTTCAAGGCGATTACTAAAACACTATCAACAGTTGCACTGGACAAGTTGCAACGCAAGTAGTCCATTAATAGGGCCAACGCCGAAAATGCCCGTTCGACGCTGACTTGAGTTGCTGGCGCAGCCAAATTTGTCATCACGGCCTCAAAAAAAACGTTGTAAATTTTTCTTTTTTTTTTGTTGTTCAAAATAACCGAATATGTTTGACTTCATTTTAAGTTTCGGTTGTTTGCCTAATTCCCAGATTCGTTTCATTAATTGTTTTTCATCGAATGCTGTATTTGGTGTTTTGGTTGCATGTCTTGATGATTCCAATTCAATATATTGATCAATGTCGTCATCATCGTCTCCACCAACGTCAGTAGTTGATGATTTTGTTTGAATTCCGCCGGACGTATCGAGTTCCATAATTCGTTTTACAACAAGCAGAATCCGGTTCTGCAGAGAAAATGAGAAACATTTTTGATCGAAAACTATCTTGCGTTTGAAACAAATTTCTTGGGAAGCTACAAATTCCAGTTGAGGCTTTTCAAGGGACGAATAATCGAGTTTTGTATTTTTAGGACCTCTACGTTTGTAACCGGTCCAACTACGACCTGGGTGTATCGTAGGGAGGGGGGTTTTGATCTCTGAATGTGAATCTGAAAAAAAATTTGTTTGTCTCACACGACAACTCGAGTAATTCGAATTTTCTTTTTTCAATTTTTTGAAAAATGTAAGTTAATTTTGATTCTTTTAGCGTGACGGCGGAAGGGCGGGTCGAAAAATCGATTTCAAAAATCGTGGATATTTATTACTATTGACAGTTTTGGACAGACGGACAAACATTTCGGGGGTGAGACCCTTGACTATTCAGTGAAGGGAATGTACGAGAAAACGTTCGTAGCAAGAATGACAATGCAAACATTTTAATATTTCAATCAAGCAAAAACTTTGTTTACATGCGACGACCGACGAGGCCGAAAATGAGGGCATTTTTGGAGTTTTTTTTTGGAATTTCGCACCTTTATGTAAAGTTGTATGTACACCTGTTTTGGACGATTGTTTTTAGGCATTTTCGCTTGTAGACCTCATTTAGTTGGGTCTACAACTCGTGAAATTGCCTAAAATCAAAATTCCAAAACAGATACGCAATTAACAATTTACGGTGCAGCTTTACGAGAAGTTGTTTCAAATTGGAACGTTTAGAAAATAGCAAGAAAATGGAAGATGCGACAATGTTACCTCAGCAACTTCTTTCATATCACCAAGAAAACCGGACGATCGTGTTTCATGATTTAAGCGAGGGTCAACATATGCCGCTGTTGCCAACAGTGGATTTTGCATGAGCGCTTCTGTTCGACGATCGAACGCTTCAACCAACGGTGCAACGAATTCATTTGCCTCGGGATTCAGTTTGTTCAAATCTCGCTTGCATTTATATCAAAGTATAAGTATATCACCTGAAAAACAGAACGAAATATTTGGCTTGTTTACTAAAAAGATGAATAAACATAGCTAAAGCGACCCGCACGTATCAGAATAGATATTGGCACTGACTCACTGACCTAGGCCCTAAGGCGTGGCCCTGGAGCCATATTACATTGGCAAACATGTTCCTCTCAATTTTCTCTAAAACATAGCAAAAACATATGCTTCGCGGACCCGCACGTATCAGAATAGCTATAGCAAAAAGGCCCGAATTTATCAGAATACGTCTCAGATTCTTAATGTATATATTACGTCCTTATTAAATTTCATTTAAAAATAGCCAAAATGGCAATATTGAAAAACCCTTCCGAAGTGACCCTACCACCTCCCCCTCATCCCACCCTTATCTCCGCCCCTCCCCCTCCTCACAGCCTCCTATTCGCCTCCTACCCCTTTCCCCATCCTCCTTCTCCTCTTCCACCTCCCCCATACCAAGCTGCGGCTCTTACTTTCATGCGCAAAAATGATCGGCACAATTTCCTGTATAACATATCAAAAGTTCTTTTTGAGCCGCCGCCGCCGCCAAACCGAGCTGCGGCGGCTCCTACTTTCACAGCAAAAATGTTTCAACGGATTTTCTCTACAACATGGCAAAAAAAAAATATTGTACCGAATCTGACCCAAATTCCGATCCCATTAATGAACCGGGGGAGGGGGGGGAAAAGTGGGGGCCCCGACTCCAAATTTTTTCTCGAGGCTTCGATTACCACTCAAATAAAAAGAGAATCGAGAAAATCTGATAGAATTCAAACGATTTTCATATAAAAAACACGTAGAGCCCTAGCCGACCCCCCTTATTAGGGCTGTAGCTAGGTCCAAGAGCTCAAGCTCAAAAAATTTTCTCCCAGAAATTGTCGGGCACTATTTTACCTATCCAATGAAAAAAGAATCACGATAATCAGTTGAGATTTACTTGATTTATTTACAAAAAACACTAAAACGGCCCTCGCGGAGCGGCTCTTGCACCAAAAATGCCCATATTCAATTCCATAAACACTTTTTTGACTACCTTTCAGGGGAAAAAAATTTTGAAAAAATATTAAGATTTACTCGAGTTATCGTGTTTACAGACGGACGGACGGACGGACGGACAAAATTTTTTTTTCACATTTAATAAATTTCTATAAACTAAAAATCTTATTAAAAATTTTTTTGCTGATTCGGCATCTATGGTTCATGATCGATGCTCCCCCTACTCCCCCCTCCCAAATCGCCTGGTTACAAACGTACTGGTAAACGTATATGACCCGTCACTTCGTGCGGGTCTAAAAATTTTTTTTTGGTTAGGGCCTACCTTAGGACCGACCTAGGGCCTCATCCCTACTATTTTCGTGATTTCTCTTAGTCCCTCGATTACCTCTCAAATAGAAAAAGAATGAAGAAAATTGGAGATAATTTACCGATTTATACGTAAAAAAGACGAAGGGCCCTAGTCGACCTCCATTTTTAGGGCTTCAGCTAGGCCAGAGAGCCCAAACTCAAAAAATTCCAACAAAAAAAGTTTGGAAATCGGTCAAGATTTACTCGAGTTATCGTGGCGACGGACGGACGTAAGGACAAAATTTTTTTTGTAGATTCGGCATTTAAGGACCATGATCGGTGGCCCCTACTCCCACCCCTCAAATCGACTAATTACAAACGTCGTGGTAAACGCATAAGCCCCGTTACTTCGTGCGGATCTAAAAAGTGACTTACTCATTGCAAGTTGTTCCTTCTGCAGTGCCAGTGTGAGGTCATATATTGGCTCGAAAGCTTCATTAAACTCAGTCATATACTGGAAATCGGCAGGTGATAAATAAATGTCCGGCAACTTCTACTTCGGAACTCTTGCATACAACATTTCCAAGTCGTTCTTACGTTTTAGAATTGATGCGAACATTTTGTATAGAGAATTCCAACGGGAACAAACATTCAACTTCAGCGATTTCAAACTCGATGATCTGTAATCCAAATACTGAGATGATCACAGTTCTTTGATTACCGATCGAATGTGTTTGATGCTCGTCTTAGTTACTGTGCTCAATACATCATACACGGCTAGTTGGACGGTGTGTGCAGCGCAACCAAAAACTTCTAACATTGTTAGTTGCGACCCGCCGTCGCTGTCAGTCAGTTTTTTCATCAGTTTGTTTACCGTACGATCATCGATTTCCGCGTGCATATTTTGCTGGTGTTCGAATTGAAAGTCGAGATGATAGTCGAACGGTTCTAGCTCCTCGTCAGAAGCGGAACTATCCGGCACATTTTTGTCCTGCAATTGCTCCCATTCCTGGGCCAAGTTCAAACTGTGTTGCATTTTCTTGATTAATTTTCCAAGTCGAAGTAAATTTGCTCCATTGTCAGAAGTGTAGGAATATATATTCTTCTTATCGATTTCATATAGTGATAAGATGGAATACAATCGCTGCTCTAAGTAACTGCTCTTGTGAGATCTACGCAACTCTACACATCCTAACGTACGAATCACTAATTGTTTTCGGTTGCTGCAATAATATTGCACATTGACACATAACATCGATCGGTGATGCCTGGTGGCAATGTCCAGTTTGATGGATATTAAACGGTTTTTAATTTCAGATGCAATCAAATGACGAATTCGGATCTCAGTCTGACGAATAAAATTTCCAATGTTGGACGAATTGACAATAGTTTTTGTAACAGTGGCATGGATGAGCGTTAAATTTCGAAAAAATGGCGAATTGAACAGCAGGAATGCTACCATATTCACGGCAGCGAGAAGCACACAATTTTTGATATAATCACCTTTCGATAGTTTGCCTTCTCTTTTCCTTTTCGAATTTGATTGCGGTTCATCTTTCGATGATTTTCGTCGTTTAATGCTAACACGGTCAACAGCAGCTTCTTCAGTATGATGAAGGCACAAATGACGTTTCATATTTTGAATGAAACAGCCGCTGTACTGCTTTTCGCAGAGTATACATTTCGTTTTTTGGGTGTACTTGTTAAAACGATAATGCTTCACCCACTCATTTCCACCAGCGATTGACTTTGGAATTTCCTTCCAGTCAACGTTAATGGGTTTCTCATTCGAAAACTCCGCCTCGTCTGGATGCTCGGAGATCATTCCAGTGTCACTCATAACTGATACCTAACCTATAATTTTTTATTTTATTCTATCAGCAAATTTGATTCATCATTTCAGCCCTTATGCGGACATCAATCAGGAAATTCATATTCATACCTTTATGTGTCGAACACAGATATCAATTTCCAATTTATTTTGTCTTAAGTTAAAAAAAAATGCGAAACTTTCCCATCAACTGATAACGACGACACAAAAAAAACACTGACAATGTAAATGTAAAACAATAATTCAAACAATATGAAGGTATTGTTTCGTACATTGTCAAATATTATTAGCGTATGGTTTTGTAATTTCTTTCTACCCCTCTTCCTATCTAACACGTGACGTCATTCTAAATTTCACTTTACATTTGTGTTATATAAAAGTTTTTCATAAGAAATCATTTCATTGATGATCAAAAACTTTAGCGAAATAAATCAAAATCAAAAAAATCAAAATCAAATAACTGTACGAAATGATGAAATCACAAAATTTGATCATCAAAAAGATGGCATTTATGTTCGAGACATCGAATTGATGTTCAAAGTAGGAATTGAACATCAAATTCTACAGTGAACTTCAAACCGACTTTTTTTGAAGATCAAAAGATGAACATCAACACGGATTTGATTAAATCAACGTTTGACAAAATCAAATCAAAATTTTTCGAACTCTGAAGCAGAGTCGAGCCATTCTTTGAAGGAAAAAACGTCATTTCTGAAGAAAAATAATAAAAAAATTAAACTTCAATGTCCCTGCATCCAGTTTCTTTTACCAATTTTGAAAAAAATCGGAAAAGGATCAGAGTCGGTTCCCAAGAAGACTAAAAAGTTGCGTGTTTTTAGATTTCCAAAAAATGGACCCATCATACCATGGCTAATGACTTTGTTCAACGATTTGTCAATAAGTGGTTCAGTGCGTATGGATTCAGCAGAAATAGCAAGAGCAGTAGACGTTGTTTCGAATGTAAAAAAGGATTTGGACGGTGGTGCAAAGTGGAACGGAAAACTTCAGATTGCAGAAAACTTGCATTTGTTGCTGCGAAAGTCAAACCTAGTTTTACATCTTAAATTATGAAGTCTCTCATAATATTTTATGTAGTTTTGATAACATTTACCTGAAAAATGAGTTAAAAACAAAATTGAATTGTTTTTTACGAAATCATACATATCATAGCATCTGATACTTAATAACTTGCGTACAAATGAAAGATCTATGTTTAGTTCTGAAATGAATGAAGTTCTTCTAAAAGAGTTCATTCCGTTTACCATTTTTACAAAAATTTTAGATTGGTTCTTGACGTTACGTAGAGTCCTAAAAATGGGGTATGTACTATGAATTACGTGTTTTTGCTGTGTAAATCGAATAAACTCTATTAGATTTTTTCATTATTTCTCTATTTGGGGAGGTCATAGAAGAACAGTATTCAAGAATAAATTTAGGAAGGAAGCCTGTTTTTAAGGACTTAATTGGTACAATGTCGATCGTAAGTGCATCAATAGCCGAAAATTGTTTTAAAAAATTTGAAAAGTTTTTAGACGAACGGATTTTTTAATATTACCCTTTCGATAATTTTCAATCCAAATTGTGAATATGATTTCATATACTTAAGAGTTAAGCTAATAATAAATTAGATGCTGTCGAATCTTTTTTGCAACATTTATTCTGTTTTTCCACGTCTGTTCTGATACGTACGGTCCCTTGCATATGTTTTAGGAAAAATATTCTTATGCATTAATGATGTTATTATCAAATACATCATTGTTGGTGTTTACTGAAACGCACTTTAGCAGCTGATTTTAAGCGATTTATTGAATAAATCTTGAACAAATCATTCACTTTGGAACGTGTTGTAATCGTGAAATTCGGAAAGTACCATAGACGCACCTTTTACTTCAGTACATGCATACGTAGGCAGTTTTATATTTAAAAATAAGAAACAAAATGCATGAGTGTGAGCTTGCAACGAAATGTTTTAAAAAAAGGAAGGGACAGGTATGAGAGAGTATAAAACTAAGCCTTTTTTCTGTTGATGAATCTGAACAGTGAAGTTCGTAAGAACAATGAGTTGGAAATTTTGTCCCGTAAGAGTTGCTTGTTTAACGAGAAATGTGTGACGGCAGTTAAAGGTTTCACCGAATATGTTACCGTGGGTATTGATACGTTATCATTCAAACATTTTTCGACATTTCAATCGATGCTTAGAGATAAAGTGAATGGTGATAGTAGAGACTCAATAGATGAGTCAGGCATCATCATTATAAAATCAGTAGAGTGTGACAATTCCTTCCGTCTTAAAGGAACATACGATGATGTGACTATATCAAGAGACGCAGCAGATCTTCTCGTGGACGATAGTTTGACATAATTTCTGCCATCAACATGCTTTTGCACGAATACGTTCGAAATAAGCCCACACTCAAAAAAATACAGATGAACGCGTACCGTCAAAAATTTCCAGACAGTGCATATGAAGTTAAAGAATACTTTTCAAATTTCGAAAGTCATTGTCAAGATATTTTGGAGTTAAATTTTGTTTAAGCTAAAATAGATTTAGGGGTTTTATACGTGCGAAAATAAAATATATAAAAACCAATTGTTTTTGGAGCTATTGTATTTGAAAAAGAAAACAGACAACTCTTTTATTTCATTTAAACATATGTGAACGCCCCCCTGAGAACTCATTCATGAGCGCACTCATTTTAAACACAGCTATTTTTTGGTATTGACAAACGACCTATCATATTTTAAGCGCTCAAAATAAATTTCAATTTCAATTTTTGCTCGGCAAAAAAGTTTTTTTAATAAGAAATATGGTTGAATATATCAGGTAAAGTTCTTTTTTAATGTTTTATTATTATTAGGCATATTCCAGCGGTATAAATGTTCAGACCAATTTATCTTTATGAGAGTAATACGGAGCAGGGATTGATGTCGTCAACAACATCATCAACCTCGACCGTACAACCGATGATTGAAAGTACAATTGGTTTGACATGTTGTGAATGTATGTTGATCATACTGGGCGTAATGATTGTTTGGAAAATACTCCAACAAATCAATAATAGATCCAAGATGTAAGCAATTTCACTTTAGGTTAGTCTCGTGAAAACTGATGGAGATTTTTTTTTCAATTTTCAGATTTACATATTTTAGACGGCTGAATGAAAATGCGATAGAGTTGATTGATGTTACCGCTGCAGATTCAGATGAATCTCAGCATCACCATCAAGTAGCAATTTCGTAGTGAGTTATGTTCGCTTATGATTTATATCAGATGGGTAAAAATATAAAGATATGCATATTTTTTTCGCTATCCTAAACTTTTGAATTGTTTCAAGATTTTTCGCTGTCGCGATCGCGTTTTTATGTTCTTTTTCGTAAATTTCTCTTATTTTTCGCTATTGCGAATATATTTTTGATTTTTTTCGTCAAATATTTATATGTACTATGTTTACACCCTTCAGTCAAATTTTTCATAAATCATAAAAATCTGTTTGGGTCAAAATTAAAAGGGGCTTGATAACATTTCTAAAAATATGCATAAAATTAGCATAAAGAATAAGAATTTCTTATCAATGCACTAAAAATTCCCATATAGATAAGAGATATTTCCTGCAACAAAAATTCCAATAGAAAAAAGACCCATTTACATGAAATTTGCTTAAAAAAAGTGTAGCTAAAGAATGTTCCCTTAGGACTCATTGAACACAACCATTTTTGACATTTGTCAACGTTTTTGCAGAGTTTGACGGGTTAATTGAAATTGATCAGTACAGATACGTTGTAACTGACTACAGTTGTTAAAAATGAATACTTCAGAGTTGCAAGTTTTTTTGAATAGTACCAACACAAACCAGAAATGTAAGATGCATGTATGTGGAATTGATCAATTGGTTCAAGTGAAAATAAATATAAATTCAGAGTATGGTTTTGTGGTAAATTTATCCCACTCGTCAAGTCCTGGAAGCCATTGGGTTGGGTTATACATTAAAAAGAAAAGGAACAGAAATCACAGCATCATTCTTTGACAGTTATGGATTTCCACCAAAAAACAGTCAATTTAAAAGTTTTATAAAAAATAATTGCGAAAATTTTGAATTCAATAAGAAACAGTTTCAACAAATACACTCAAAAGTTTGCGGATTGTATTCAGCATGTTTCTTCGTTTTACATATGTCTAACAGTGGAACGTTAGCAAATTTCGCAAACAAATTTTCCAAAAAACTGTTTTTAAACGATATTTTTATTGAAAAAAATTTCCACTATCTAATTAGAAATAATCAAGTAAGAAAGTTGCTATTATTTAAGAAAGAAGAATCTATTCGTAAGAAAAAAATGTTTAAAAAAAGAATGAGAAGTTTTGTACTCAAGAAAAAGAATCAAACTTTTACAGAAAATATTTCATCAAATAAACCTTAACAAAAATATTTTTAAGAATTTTTTATGTTTGAAAAAATAAATAAAAAGATCAAGAAAAACTTTTTTATTGTTATTTTATTTAAATTTACGTGAACGCTCCCTTAGTGGACTCATTGAACACAACCATTTTTGACATTTGTCAAAACAAACCTTGATTTCGTCATTTCAGTTTTGTTTACAGTAATTTTGTGCATATGAATGAAACATATTTACTCTATATGTTTTTAGAGGTATGCGCATCGATGCAAATGTTTTCAGCTAAGAAATTCTTTTGAGAAAAAAGGTAAGTATTTGCATAGAGGTAAAACATGATAACACCTATCCACCTAAATACAAAAGATAAGGGAACAACGCAAATTTTTTCAGATATTTCGAAAGTGAAGAAACTCTTTTGGGTAATAAAAAAGGTTTGTATTTAGCAAACAGAAAAAATTCTCACATCCGTAGAACACACCAATAAGACTATTAGTGTCAAAATTTAAAAGGGCGCTGATAACATTCCCAAAAATATGCATAAAATAAAGAATAAGTATTTCTTATCAATGCACTAAAAATTCCCATATAGATAAGAGATATTTCCTACAATAAAAATTTCAATACCAAAAAGGGTCATTTACCGGAAATTTGCTATAAAAAAATCCTTCTAAAATTTCAATAGTAAAAAGGTCATTTACCTGAAATTTGCTTTTAGAAAAAGTGCTGCAGAAAAAGTGCTTCAAAAAAAAGTGCTTCAAAAGTGGGTACTCCTCTACTTAATTCTACCCGCCTTCACTTATGGTGAAGATATCTATTCAACAAACTTGTCAGCGTCTGCGGTCCAGTCTCTAGAGCGGGCTTTCAAAGCCTGTGTGCGTTTCGTGTATAGATTGAGACGCTATGATAGTACCCGGAACTATGTGAATGAACTGCTTGGTATTCCGATTATGACATATCTTAGGCAGAGGCGATCTTGTTTTATGCACAAACTCTTTAAGACTCATGTCCCGGGCTTTCTCTACGACAAGCTTTTGGTCGGAAGATCAGAACGTAGTCGTCATTTAGTCATCCCTAAACATTCCTCGTCCCAATATAACCAATCATTTTTTGTTAAA
>CM055405.1:800300-813926 GCA_029228625.1 Pseudolycoriella hygida | reverse complement strand
TAAGTAACTAACTAACTAAGTAACTAACTAACGTAGGATGTTTCAATTAACTTTGGTTTCTATGAAAGTGCACATTTTGTATGGAAAATGACGATTTTCTAAAGGTCATATCTCCGGATCCACTGGACCGATTTTAATGAGTGAAAAGACATTTCGCCTTAGAATTTTCCGTAGAATCCAGGAAAAATATTTTCCGGTGGGTACGTCGCAAGCGGGGGAAGTCAAAACTTAGCTGTATATATGGTTCCGAAGTCTACGAAAAAAATTTTCTGAATTTTTCGATCGTATTGGGACTTGCGTCACGGGCGCATCGCTACCGCGCGCCCATGATTTTTATGTTGTCCTCATTATTTCATAGGCCGCTTTTCCAGGAAAACCCTTGAAAACTCGTGGCATGTGTAGCAATTTTTGTCGGTTTTTTAGGTAATGCTCGGAGTTTTCGAATTTTAGCTCCGGAGTGACAATAGCTAGAGCGAGGGGTGGCGCACTTCATTTATTCCATTTATTGGACCCGTACGAAGTACAAAGGTCCTATACGTTTGCTACAAACAATTTTATTGTAACATGGGGTAGATCGAGGTGGGAGTGGGGGAGATGCATGTATTATTGTCTAGAGAAGACGAATCAGCAATAACAAAAATGTCCGTCTGTCCGTCTGTCCGTCCGTCTCCACTTTTTTTTCCAAACGGCTCAACCGATCAGCCTAAACTTTTTTTTCCCTGAAAGATACATGCCTCCCATGATTCAAGTTCGAAGATGAGCAAAATCGATTTAGTGGTTCCGGAGATATGGTCGAGGAAGTGACCAAAAACATGGTTTTTCGAGGGTCGATGAAACTTTTTCGCAAATATCTCAGCAAGTAAAGCACGGAAATTGCTCAATTTGGTGTCAAATGAAAGCATTTGGAATCGGACCAGGGGTGTGGGCACTGGGAGCCATGGAATGGGCGAAAATAAATTTCTCTGCCCAAAATGATAAGAGATAGTTTTTTTTTTCAGTATTTGATTAAATACGCAATACAGAGATTTACTTTCAAAGGCAAAGAGAATCAAATTTTAGCGAACATGTGTCTCAGGGTTTTGGGGAAATATGGCCCTATCCTGGTATATGGCCACTTCCATAATTGGACAGGATGACCCGGATCTCCAGAACTGTGAGAGTTAGAAAGTTGGTTCCAAAGGCGAAGTTGTAGAGAATTAAATATAAGCGAACACGTGTTTGAGGGTTTTGGGGAAATATGGCCCTATCCTGGTATATGGCCACTTCCATAATTGGACAGGATGACCCGGATCTCCAGAACTGTGAGAGTTAGAAAGTTAGTAATTAATTGTGTTTTGTTTATCGGGTTTATGCGGCAACATTTGAATTCAAAAATTTTAATTGGTTAGTTGCTATTATATTTCGGGTCTCAATTTTACCCTTCTTCAGGCTGAAATGGATGAAACATCCGTTATTTACATTATTGCATTTTTATCAAAAAACAAAATCAAATTACCATCTCAAAAAAAAAAAAAAATATAAATAAAATATCACATTGGTTACATTAAACAGGAGGCTATGCTCGTCATTATCTGAAACATTCAACACGTAAAACTATTGACGACTATTGAAATAAATTAAAATGAAAATAAAACATAAAGACATTGATTGCACTTGTTATATTGATATGTGTTGAGCTTGATTGTTATGTTTGTTTAGGAACTACAGTGTTGTTTGTTGCACTGGTTTGTACCGTTTGGACAGTGTTGTTCACTGCTAATTTTCTTTGGTTGTTTAACATTTTCATGAGGTTTGTGTATGAGCTGTGAAGTCCTTCTTTGTCAACTTGAGTGTTAACCGTGTTTTCCGATTTGTGTATGTACATTTTTTCGGCTATGATGCGCTGCCAATAGTTCGGTATTTGCTCTAAGATGGTCACTTTTTCAAAGTCAAATGTGTGCGACTTCGTCACAGCGTGGAGCGTTAGTCCGGTGGTGTTTTGATGTTTTTTCAAATGTATATCGCTTTTGTGTTTCGCCATCCTGTCTTTGAGCAACTGTTTCGTAATACCGACATAGATGGCGTTGCAGTCTGAACATCTCACCATGTATACAACCTTCGATTTTTGTTCCTTCGGGATTTTGTATTTCGTCCTAGTGTGTAGGCTACCGATTCTGTTTGTGGGCCTGGAAATGCAGGTATCTTCCAGAAGCAGTTTCCTTTTGGTACCATTTGGTTATAATTGATCCGTCGTCCATTCTCTTCAAAGACATGTCAAGGAAATTTATCGACCCATCCGTTTCTTCTTCCACAGTGAATTTTATCATCTTGTGGCCTTTGTTAAACTGGTTCAAAATGGTTTGCGTTGCGTAGCTGGGATGGCTACGATAATGTCGTCCACGTATCTTCTATAATATGGTGTGTTGAACGGTAACTTTTTTAACGCTTCAGTTTCTAGGTCCTCCATTACGAGATCCGCTAGAAAACCGGATATGGAGTTTCCCATGACAAGCCCGGATTTTTGTAAGTAATATTCATTTCCATACCTGAAATATGATTCTGATGTGATGACGCTTACCGTTTCCACGAATTGCTTTTGCGTTAGAAAAGTGTGTGGTTTTATTAGCTGTCAACGTTTTTTGATTGCCTTGGTACACAGTGATGTTGGTATGTTTGTAAACAAAGATGTTGCGTCGAGGGTGATCAATTTGTATCCGTCTGGTATTTTGACATTTTTGATTTCTTTTCCGAATTGCCAACTGTCCTTCACGTGGTACGGTGATCCGTTGCCGATTTTTCCAAGTACTTCGGCCATCGTTTTACTTATTTTGTAAGTAGGAGACTGAATGGTTGCGACGACCGGTCACAATGGTATGTTTGCGTTCGGTTGTTTTTTGTGTAACTTTCCGAGACCGTACACCGCCGGTGCTACACTATTGTGTGTTTTCATGTACCTTTCCTGTTCGTCGCTAATTTTGTTGTTTAATCTCCATGTTGTAATCATGTTGTTGACCTTTGTTTCGATTCTGCTAGTTGGGTTCCCTTTCGTTTTGATGAATACATTGGTGTCGTTCAGAAGTTGTTCCATTGACTCATTGTACTCCTTACGGTTTAGAATGATGGTTGTGTTACCTTTGTCTGCGTTGATCACCGCGACGTTAGGGTTATCAATCAGGTACTGTTTTTTGCGGTTCACTATCAGTAACAGAAACTTGTCGGAGTTCTTTGAACGTTTGTATCCGTTGATGAAATTTGTTGTGATGTTTATTACCTTGGAGCGTATTTCGTCTGCCATCGGATTTTTGTACAGCGATTTTTCAATGCTCGATAGAGTGTTAATTATCGGTACATTTTTCTTTTCGTAAGGTAGACCGAACGTAATAACGTAGTAACGTAATCAGGAACCGATATGTCTGAAATGTTTTGCATCCAATGTAGTTTCGTTATCGATTTGAATTTTTCCAGTTTTTCTTTCACAAGCATTTCATATTTTCTGCTCTGCCTGTCACGTATTTCTTCAAATTTTTTGTCATTTTTGATTTTCTGGAATTTGTTGAAGTTGTCAATGGTGTGTACTGGTAGAGATTGTTTGACTTTAGAGTATAATAGTTTAAGTGACAGCTCTAGCTTTTTCGTTTCAGCATGAACCTCTGCGATTGCCAAATTTAGTAGTTCTGCTTCTATTTTTTGACTCAATGGTCAAATTTTTTCTCAAAAATTTTTAAAAATTTGCAAAAAAATTCCAAAATTTCCAAAAAATGTCAAAAAAAAACCTAATTTAAGAAGTTTTTTGTGAACATTTTTGGAAATTTTGGAATTTTTTTGCACATTTTTAAAATTTGAATTTTGTTGAAATTTTTGAAATTTTGTAGATTAATCATTGAAAATTTTAAAATTTGTTGATAAAATTGCATTTTTGAAAAGTTTTGAAATTTTTATGAAGTTTTATATAAATTTTAATTTTAGAATTTTTTAACATATTTTGATTTTTTTTTAAAAACTTTCTAACATTATTATAAACTTTTTGATCATTTTTGTCACTAAAAGAATGAAGGTGTAATAATATTCTATTTTGTTACTGTCAAAGTATCCCAGAAATATGGAAAATTTTATGAAAGGTAGATCTCAGAGTCACTCACGTTACATTTGACTTTCTTCTTAGATATTTTGGAAATTATGTTAACCTTAAAAATTCCGATAGATCAATTTTGTTTAGTCAGTACCTACCAATAATATGAGTGAATGTGAGTAACGAAGGAATGACACACAAATTTTTGAATCCTTCATTTCTTCAGTGAGATTTGAAATTTTTATAAAAACTTGTTGCAGAACAAGTATTGGTGCTTTGTGTTGTAAAATATTTTTCGAATTTCAATGTCGAACAAATTCTAACAAGAAATGCCCTTCGAATTAATCATCAATCTAAATATTATATGCATGGTAATATATACATCAAGAAAAATGTAAAATAACATGACATATCGTTCCATCGAACTGATCGGATATATTTTTAGATCTTAGTAGAGCTAACTGAGTAAATATTAACCCCCAGATATACTGTGACACAAAAAATTCACAAAATTTATCAATAAAAAACTTAAATAAGCAAGAAACTTTCGAAAATAATTTATCTAATCTGCTTTGAAATCGGTGTTAAAAACCAAGTTTGTAGATAAGCGGAGCCAAGGAAATTGATTTAGACAACAGGGTAAAAAATTGTAGGTATTTCCACATATTTACACAAAAATGAAAAAGTTAAAAGAAGGATGGTCTAATTCAAATTCATCAGTTGGACTCGAACAGATAAGTGAGTAAGGACGTAAAAAAATGAAAGCAGAGTCGAGCCGTTCTTTGAAGGAAAAAACGTCATTTCTGAAGAAAAATAATAAAAAAATTAAACTTCAATGTCCCTGCATCCAGTTTCTTTTACCAATTTTGAAAAAAATCGGAAAAGGATCAGAGTCGGTTCCCAAGAAGACTAAAAAGTTGCGTGTTTTTAGATTTCCAAAAAATGGACCCATCATACCATGGCTAATGACTTTGTTCAACGATTTGTCAATAAGTGGTTCAGTGCGTATGGATTCAGCAGAAATAGCAAGAGCAGTAGACGTTGTTTCGAATGTAAAAAAGGATTTGGACGGTGGTGCAAAGTGGAACGGAAAACTTCAGATTGCAGAAAACTTGCATTTGTTGCTGCGAAAGTCAAACCTAGTTTTACATCTTAAATTATGAAGTCTCTCATAATATTTTATGTAGTTTTGATAACATTTACCTGAAAAATGAGTTAAAAACAAAATTGAATTGTTTTTTACGAAATCATACTTATCATAGCATCTGATACTTAATAACTTGCGTACAAATGAAAGATCTATGTTTAGTTCTGAAATGAATGAAGTTCTTCTAAAAGAGTACATTCCGTTTACCATTTTTACAAAAATTTTAGATTGGTTCTTGACGTTACGTAGAGTTCTAAAAATGGGGTATGTACTATGAATTACGTGTTTTTGCTGTGTAAATCGAATAAACTCTATTAGATTTTTTCATTATCTCTCTATTTGGGGAGGTCATAGAATAACAGTATTCAAGAATAAATTTAGGAAGGAAGCCTGTTTTTAAGGACTTAATTGGTACAATGTCGATCGTAAGTGCATCAATAGCCGAAAATTGTTTTAAAAAATTTGAAAAGTTTTTAGACGAACGGATTTTTTAATATTACCCTTTCGATAATTTTCAATCCAAATTGTGAATATGATTTCATATACTTAAGAGTTAAGCTAATAATAAATTAGATGCTGTCGAATCTTTTTTGCAACATTTATTCTGTTTTTCCACGTCTGTTCTGATACGTACGGTCCCTTGCATATGTTTTAGGAAAAATATTCTTATGCATTAATGATGTTATTATCAAATATATCATTGTTGGTGTTTACTGAAACGCACTTTAGCAGCTGATTTTAAGCGATTTATTGAATAAATCTTGAACAAATCATTCACTTTGGAACGTGTTGTAATCGTGAAATTCGGAAAGTACCATAGACGCACCTTTTACTTCAGTACATGCATACGTAGGCAGTTTTATATTTAAAAATAAGAAACAAAATGCATGAGTGTGAGCTTGCAACGAAATGTTTTAAAAAAGGAAAGGACAGGTATGAGAGAGTATAAAACTAAGCCTTTTTTCTCTTGATGAATCTGAACAGTGAAGTTCGTAAGAACAATGAATGAAAAGTTGGAAATTTTGTCCCGTAAGAGTTGCTTGTTTAACGAGAAATGTGTGACGGCAGTTAAAGGTTTCACCGAATATGTTACCGTGGGTATTGATACGTTATCATTCAAACATTTTTCGACATTTCAATCGATGCTTAGAGATAAAGTGAATTGTGATAGTAGAGACTCAATAGATGAGTCAGGCATCATCATTATAAAATCAGTAGAGTGTGACAATTCCTTCCGTCTTAAAGGAACATACGATGATGTGACTATATCAAGAGACGCAGCAGATCTTCTCGTGGACGATAGTTTGACATAATTTCTGCCATCAACATGCTTTTGCACGAATACGTTCGAAATAAGCCCACACTCAAAAAAATACAGATGAACGCGTACCGTCAAAAATTTCCAGACAGTGCATATGAAGTTAAAGAATACTTTTCAAAATTCGAAAGTCATTGTCAAGATATTTTGGAGTTAAATTTTGTTTACGTGCGAAAATAAAATATATAAAAACCAATTGTTTTTGGAGCTATTGTATTTGAAAAAGAAAACAGACAACTCTTTTATTTCATTTAAACATATGTGAACGCCCCCCTGAGAACTCATTCATGAGCGCACTCATTTTAAACACAGCTATTTTTTGGTATTGACAAACGACCTATCATATTTTAAGCGCTCAAAATAAATTTCAATTTCAATTTTTGCTCGGCAAAAAAGTTTTTTTAATAAGAAATATGGTTGAATATATCAGGTAAAGTTCTTTTTTAATGTTTTATTATTATTAGGCATATTCCAGCGGTATAAATGTTCAGACCAATTTATCTTTATGAGAGTAATACGGAGCAGGGATTGATGTCGTCAACAACATCATCAACCTCGACCGTACAACCGATGATTGAAAGTACAATTGGTTTGACATGTTGTGAATGTATGTTGATCATACTGGGCGTAATGATTGTTTGGAAAATACTCCAACAAATCAATAATAGATCCAAGATGTAAGCAATTTCACTTTAGGTTAGTCTCGTGAAAACTGATGGAGATTTTTTTTTCAATTTTCAGATTTACATATTTTAGACGGCTGAATGAAAATGCGATAGAGTTGATTGATGTTACCGCTGCAGATTCAGATGAATCTCAGCATCACCATCAAGTAGCAATTTCGTAGTGAGTTATGTTCGCTTATGATTTATATCAGATGGGTAAAAATATAAAGATATGCGTATTTTTTTCGCTATCCTAAACTTTTGAATTATTTCAAGATTTTTCGCTGTCGCGATCGCGTTTTTATGTTCTTTTTCGTAAATTTCTCTTATTTTTTGCTATTGCGAATATATTTTTGATTTTTTTCGTCAAATATTTATATGTACTAAAAAGAAATGTTTACACCCTTCAGTCAAATTTTTCATAAATCATAAAAATCTGTTTGGGTCAAAATTAAAAGGGGCTTGATAACATTTCTAAAAATATACATAAAATTAGCATAAAGAATAAGTATTTCTTATCAATGCACTAAAAATTCCCATATAGATAAGAGATATTTCCTGCAACAAAAATTTCAATAGAAAAAGACCCATTTACATGAAATTTGCTTCAAAAAAGTGTAGCTTAAGAATGTTCCCTTAGGAACACAACCATTTTTGACATTTGTCAACGTTTTTGCAGAGTTTGACGGGTTAATTGAAATTGATCAGTACAGATACGTTGTAACTGACTACAGTTGTTAAAAATGAATACTTTAGAGTTGCAACTTTTTTTGAATAGTACCAACACAAACCAGAAATGTAAGATGCATGTATGTGCAATTGATCAATTGGTTCAAGTGAAAATAAATATAAATTCAGAGTATGGTTTTGTGGTAAATTTATCCCACTCGTCAAGTCCTGGAAGCCATTGGGTTGGGTTATACATTAAAAAGAAAAGGAACAGAAATCTATCCACAGCATCATTCTTTGACAGTTATGGATTTCCACCAAAAAGCAGTCAATTTAAAAGTTTTATAAAAAATAATTGCGAAAATTTTGAATTCAATAACAAACAGTTTCAACAAATACACTCAAAAGTTTGCGGAATGTATTCAGCATGCTTCGTTTTACATATGTCTAACAGTGGAACGTTAGCAAATTTCGCAAACAAATTTTCCAAAAAAACTGCTTTTAAACGATATTTTTATTGAAAAAAAATTTCCACTATCTAATTAAAATAATCAAGTAAGAAAGTTGCTATTATTTAAGAAAGAAGAATCTAATCGTAAGAAAAAAATGTTTCAAAAAAGAATGAGAAGTTTTGTACTCAAGAAAAAGAATCAAATTTTTACAGAAAATATTTCATCAAATAAATCTTAACAAAAATATTTTTAAGAATTTTTTATGTTTGAAAAAATAAGTAAAAAGATCAAGAAAAACTTTTTTATTGTTATTTTATTTAAATTTACGTGAACGCTCCCTTAGTGGACTCATTGAACACAACCATTTTTGACATTTGTCAAAACAAACCTTGATTTCGTCATTTCAGTTTTGTTTACAGTAATTTTGTGCATATGAATATATATGTTTTTAGAGGTATGCGCATCGATGCAAATGTTTTCAGCTAAGAAATTCTTTTGAGAAAAAAGGTAAGTATTTGCATAGAGGTTATTATTATTATTATTAGCGTATGGTTTTATTATGCCTCCTTTCGTACAGATATTTACATATATAGTTACAGTTATAATCAGAAACTAGAAAAATTTACAATTCACAATTCACAATCTCAGTTTTAGTGCCACAAAATTTAAAATTGAGAGTTTAAAATGACATCCGGAAAAAGAAAGACACACTGAGGTCGTCCTAAAGCTGTAAAGTTTTCAGCCACTCGATGGCATCGTCCGTCAGTCTGATTATGTCCTCTTTGTCGCCGGTGTATTTGTAAATGGGGCAGTCCCAGAGTAGGTGGTCTGTTGTTTGGCTCCGTGCGCCACATTCACAACTCGGGTCGCTCGTGAATCTCCACTTGAACTCGTGCCTGGTTCTAAGCCGGTTGAGGTTCGACCAAACTTTTCGGGGTAAGAAGAACTCTTTGGTGTTGCTTTTGTGCTGATCGAAATTGAACAGTGGGCTTGACATATTTGCGTCGAGCCAGAGTCTTTTCCATTCCACTCCAGGATCGAAACCGCTCGTGTGCATCTCCTTTGCTGTGTTTACAGAAGGTTTCCTGGACTTCAGTCTGTGTGTGACCGACAGTTGTACGTCGTTGTGCAGCGGAATTTCGTCGTTGTCCATGACTTTGGTAAATATACTTCGCAGTGCTTTACGTCGACGGATGCAAGGTGGAGCGATGTTGCTCAGCGCTGGCAACCAGGTGATTGGAGTTGAATTGGAGTTGAGACGTGGGCGCTATTGAGCCAAGCCGAACAGCAATACTCGGCGCAGGTGTATACAAGTCCAAGCGCAGTGGTTCTCAGCGTTGATGCATTTGCTCCCCAAGACGTGCCAGTTAGTTTTCTGATGAGATTGTTTCTCGTTCTCAGCTTCGCCTGGGTCTTGTCGGTGTGTTTGGAGTACGTGAGCGATCGATCAAGTTTAACTCCAAGGTAAACTGGTGTGTGATTATGCGTCAGTCTGACCCCATCAAAAAAAACATCGAGTTCTTTGCCTGCTGCCTGGTTTGTTAGGTGAAAACAAGACGATACGGTTTTCGACATGCTCGGAATTAGTCGCCATAACTTGCAGTACCGAGCGAGAGACGTCATGTCTTCGGTCAGTGTCTCGTTCAGTTGATCAAACGATGTGTGTTGGCAAACGTACCCCATGTCGTCTGCGTATAGAAATTTGCGCGACTTCGACGGTGGTAGGTCGTGGATGTATAGATTAAACAGTAAGCTCGAAAGGACCGATCCTTGGGGTAAACCGTTGTTCAGCTTCTTAAATCGGCTTCGTTGATCATTTACAAGCACCTGAAACAATCTGTCGCTTAACATATTTCCGATGAGGTTGCATATCTGTAGGCATGGAATGGCTTTGATTAGTTTGTACAGCAATCCTTTTTTCCACACAGTGTCATATGCCGCCGTTAGGTCGATAAAAACGGCCCCCGTTTTCAACTTCTTCTGGAAACCGTTTTCGATATGGTTCGTCAGTGCCATGACTTGTTCTGCGCAACTCCGATTTTTCCTGAAACCGGCTTGCTCTGGTGGAAGAAGTTTCTCTATCTCAAAAACGATTCTGTTAAACAGGAGACGTTCGAGGAGCTTCAGTGTCACCGATAGCAATGCGATGGGTCGGTAGCTTTCGGGTAAATTTTCGTCCTTTCCCGGTTTGAGCAGCGCAATTATTTTCGATCGTTTAAAGGTTGAGGGGTCCGCTGAACGTTAGGAATTCCGGGTATATCGAATCGAACCCGCTGGCCTTCCCGTTCTTCAAATTGAGCATAGCGAAATTGACGTCGTCAATTGAAAAAGCTCTAGAGAATTCGTTGGTCGTCTGGGTACCACTGCGGATTAATTGATAAGCTCGAATTACCTTTCGGGTGAAATGTCGATTCACGGGTGCTTTGGATGATCGTACTACGCGTCTGGCTATTCGGTCGGCTTTCATGTTCGGTTTCTTCCTGCATAGCTTGGGTGCTGCTCCTAGTTTCCGTATCATTGCCCAACCCTTTATACTCGACTGTGCCATGTTTATGCTTTCCACGGTTTCAGTCCAGCGTTGCTTCCTAGCGTCGTTCAAGGACTTCAACAATTCCTTCGCTGTCTCGGGATCTTCGTCTTCTTGAAATTCGGCATAAAGACGATCGCTGTCTTCTGGGGCTTGTTACCGACAATGATCCGATCTTTGTTATGGAGTAATAAATGTTGTTGTTCGTGCTTGATTCCACAACTGTCACGTCGTTTATTCCTTCCTTCACGTATGTTGCAATGCCATGGTGTCTAGAGTGTTCGGCGACAATCATATTGAATCCCGAGATTACCCCTCTGTTTTCTAAATCTTCGTGAGAAGTAGTGTGTGTCTCTTGCACCAAAATTGCATTCAAATTTTCGTCCGCTGCCAATTTCACACAGCTGTCATGCTGTCATGCACAGAGGTAAAACATGATAACATTTTCTATCCACCTAGACCATAGACCATATTTCCGGATATCATCAAAGAGCGATCGCTGAGAAGATGCACATCTGCAACACAGAAAATGCGTGCAATCTTCTCAATGATACACGCGGGTTGCATGAGTTATACGTGAACTTATTTAGGAAAAGTGAACACAAATGAGGCCGTATGGAAAACGTAAATGATGCAACATGTAAACGAAATGCGAAAGAAGAAAATGTCAACAAATCTTATGTCTGTGATATGTACAATATGTTTAAAATTTTGAGTAATTTATCTTAACTGTATTTTTCGTCTAATAGTTTGATTTAACCACAAAGGTAATTTTTCTAATTAATGTATATCACAATTATTTTATTATGTACTTTAAATGTAAATTCTAGCCTGATGAAGAGTCGAACTAGACTCGAAATATAGCATTGTAAGGAGTAAGCATTTTTGAATTTTTTCCCATTGCCGCTATAATTCAAGAAGTATACTAAACAAAAGCAAAAAAATTGATCCAATGTCGACATTTCATGGAAGAAATTTATTTTATAAAACAAAATAGTGGAAAACTGGTCAACGTTGGGATGTCGGGCAGGTAACAAAAACAAATCGATTTTGATAAAGCGGTATTTTGTGAAATGGCAAAGATTAGATCTTTCTAATTCTACCCGGCGGAACTTCATCCAATTGGTGGTTCTGAGGGTATTCAACTTTCCCCGTATTACAAGTACCCCGTATTCCAAGTTCCTCGTATTTCAAGTTCCCCGTATTCCAAGTTCCCCGTAATCCACTACCCCCGTATTCCACGTTCACCGTATGCAACGTTCGCCAAATGCAACGATCCCCGTATTCAACTTTCCCCGTATTCCAAGTTCCCCGTATTCCACTTCCCCCGTATTCCACGTTCACCATATGCAACGTTCACCGTATTCAACTTTCCTCGTATTCAACTTTTCCCCGCATTCCAAGTTCCCCATATTCCACTTCCCCCGTATTCCACGTTCGTCGTATTCTACTTTCCCCGTATTCCAAGTTCCCCGTATTCCAGGTTCCCCGTATTCCACTTCCCCCGTATTCCACGTTCACCGTATGCGACGTTCGTCGTATTCAACTTTCCCCGTATTCCAAGTCCCCGGTATTCCACTTCCCCGTGCTCCAAGTTCACCGTATTCAACTTTCCCCGTATTCCAAGTTCCCCGAATTACAAGTTCCCTGTATTCCATTTTGCCCGTATTCCACGTTCCCCGTATTCCATTTATCTCGTATTACACTTCCCTCATATTCAGCGTTGACATTCAACATGACCCGTATTCAACGTTCCACGTATGCCAAGTTCCCTGTATTCAGCGTTGCACTTGCTACGTATTCTACTCTGACACTTCCCCGACCAAATCTCTAAGATGACATATTGACTATATTTTGGCCGATTTTTAATTTTGACCCGTTTTTTACCCATAACTCCCTTATTTCAGAACAATATCACACTCCGGAACATGTTTTCTCGACGTTTTGGACCATCCCCGACAACATATCAAAAATTAATTTTCAGTAATTTTCGGGCAGCGGAGCTAATTTTCGTTCATTTTTCCCTCCTGGACACCGAACCACTCAACCGATTTTCTTAAACTCCCAAAAATAACGGGATTGTGACGGACAGACAAATAAACAAATAGACACATAGATGAATAAACAGACAAACTTTAGACGTTTATAATTAGAACTAGTAAATACCCCCGCCCTTAGGGGCTACGCAGGCTTTATCATTTTCGCTTTAACATTAAAGGGTAGGTTACGTAGTCGAAACCCCCGCCCCTAGGGGCTACGCAGGCTTTATCATTTTCGCGTGTTGTCTATTCAGAGAGCCATATTTTTTTTCGTTTTAAATAATGATGCGTAATGTTTCAACTTCCCCCGTACTCCACTTCCTCCGTGGAACGTATGCAACGTTCCCCGTATTCCACTTCCCCCGTATTCCACTTCCCCCGTATTCCACTTCCCCCGTATTCCACTTCCCCCGTATTCCACTTCCCCCGTATGCCACTTCCCCGTATTCCACTTCCCCCGTATTCCACGTTCACCGTATGCAAAGTTCACCATATTCAACTTTCCCCGTATTCCAAGTTCCCCTTATACCACTTCCCCCCTATCCCACCTCCTCCGCGGAACGTATGCAACATTCCCCGTATTCCACTTCCACCGTATTCCACTTCCCCCGTATTCCACTTCCCCCGTATTCCACCTCCCCCGTATTCCACTTACCCCGTATTCAACGTTCCCCGTAGTCAACTTTCCCCGTATTCAACGTTCCCCGTAGTCAACTTTCCCCGTACTCCAAGTTCCCCGTATTCCACTTTCCTTGCATTCC
>CM055405.1:772607-795576 GCA_029228625.1 Pseudolycoriella hygida | reverse complement strand
GCGTAACTATTCTCATTCAGAAGATACCAAAAATCCAAGATGGCGTCACTTTCACAGGTGGCAGCCATTTTCTTAGGATTCATAAAGATGCTACTCATCAACATCAACAACTTTCCCGAAGAAACCGAAGGCGTAGCTATTCTCATTCAGAAAATACCAAAAATCCAAGATGGCGTCACTTGTGGCAGCCATTTTCTTAGGATTCATAAAGATGCTACTCATCAACATCAACAACTTTCCCGAAGAAACCGAAGGCGTAACTATTCTCATTCAGAAAATACCAAAAATCCAGGATGGCGTCACTTTCACGGGTGGCAGCCATTTTCTTAGGATTCATAAAGATGCTACTCATCAACATCAACAACTTTCCCGAAGAAACCAAAGGCGTAACTATTCTCATTCAGAAAATACCAAAAATCCAAGATGGCGTCACTTGTGGCAGCCATTTTCTCAGGATTCATAAAGATGCTACTCATCAACATCAACAACTTTCCCGAAGAAACCAAAGGCGTAACTATTCTCATTCAGAAAATACCAAAAATCCAAGATGGCGTCACTTTCACAGGTGGCAGCCATTTTCTTAGGATTCATAAAGATGCTACTCACAAAACTCTGAGACTTTGCCAAAGAAACCTATCGCCCAACTCCCATACATTCCAAGATATTTTTAAAAACATAAAAATTGACCCAATGTCCAACTGCCCGACATTTTCACTAAACTCTAAGACTTTGCCAAAGAAACCTATCGCTCAACTCCCATACATTGCAAGATATTTTTAAAAACATTTAAGTTGGCCCAAAATGTATAAACAAAATCAATGCATCATTTCGTTCCATACAAATAATTCCTTACAAAGAAAATATTTGAATACGCCACATGATTTCATTTCATACAAATAAAAAAAAATATTTGAATACGCCACTTAATAAACGAACGTAAATACATTGAGAATATTAGTGAATGAAGCCACGTGCATAAAATAGTTTTTTCGTTTATTGCTTCTTATTACATATACGCACACACACACACGTAAATATTCTCCCTGAAATTACTTGAACAAATCTCATACAAAATTTCTAGTCATTTTTCGTTGTATAAATTTTATACTTCACAGGAAGTACGCAGTTCCAAATGTATAAATACCACTTTTTAATTCGCTTGAAAGTATCGCCGGTTGGTGATGTCCAGCGCTAAGCGTCGTTGCAAAACGATGCTAGGTGCGGATGGCGATACTGTTCTTATTATGGGAGACTGTACCCATAATAAGAGCGCTTTATTTTTGTTGGACTGCTTCATTGCGGTCAAAAGGAACCAATTCCGCTCTCTGTCTCTAGGTTTCCCTTGTGGTTTTCTCTTCCCCTTCGAAGTTAGGTTTGCATTGCTTTTTTGGGTTAAAAAAAGCAATGCAAAAAGGAGGGTTTAGTTCCTCGGAACTCTTCAAGCAGGTCGGACGTAGGTATATTCACATGCGAATCTACTTTTGCATTGCCTTTTTTTGATTCATATAAGGCAATGCAAAACGACTTTTTGCTTTAGTTCCTCGGAACTCTTCGAGCAGGTCGGACGTTGATAGATTCGCATGTGAATCTACTTTTGCATTGCCTTTTTTTTTATTCATACAAGGCAATGCAAAACGACTTTTTGATTTAGTTCCTCGAAACTCTTCAAGCAGGTCGGACGTAGGTAGATTCACATGCGAATCTACTTTTGCATTGCCTTTTTTTTGAATCATATAAGGCAATGCAAAACGACTTTTTGCTTTAGTTCCTCGGAAATCTTCAAGCAGGTCGGACGTAGATAGATTCGCATGTGAATCTACTTTTGCATTTACTTTTTTTTGAATCATATAAGGCACTGCAAAACGACTTTTTGCTTTAGTTCCTCGGAACTCTTCAAGCAGGTCGGACGTAGATAGATTCGCATGTGAATCTACTTTTGCATTGCCTTTTTTTGAATCATATAAGGCAATGCAAAAGAATCTACTATTGCATTGCCTTTTCTTTGGCTTTCGGCTTATAAAAGGCAATGCAAAACGACTTTTTGCTTTAGTTCCTCGGAACTCTTCAAGCAGGTCGGACGTAGGTAGATTCACATGCGAATCTACTTTTGCATTGCCTTTTTTTGAATCATATAAGGCAATGCAAAACGACTTTTTGCTTTAGTTCCTCGGAACTTTTCAAGCAGGTCGGACGTAGATAGATTCACATGCGAATCTACTTTTGCATTGCCTTTTTTTTGAATAATAGAAGGCAATGCAAAAGAATCTACTATTGCATTGCCTTTTCTTTGGCTTTCGGCTTATAAAAGGCAATGCAATACGACTTTTTGCTTCAGTTAGCTATTTTGTTGCCGCAAGCCTCCACTATCGATTGGCACTCACTTTATCCAACAACAAAAGTTCCCTAACAACAAAGTGAGGAAACCCCAAAATTTTAACAGTTTTCGCTGCCTAGCTCCTCCGCATGAAGTCGGATCAAACAGTTTTCTTCTACAAAGTTGTAGGCCATCAAAAACTCTAAGACTTTGCTTCCCCGATCAAATCTCTAAGACGATATCTTCACTGACTTTTGGCCGATTTTCAATTTTCCCCCTTTCTTGACCCATAACTCCCTTATTTCAGAACAATATCCCACTCCGGAACATGTTTTCTCGACGTTTTGCACCATACCCGACAACATATAATTAAGCGCAAAAATAACGGGATCGTTACAGACAGACGAATAGACACATAAATAAATATACACATAAATAAACAGACGGACATTAAAGGTTTATAATTAGTAATTGCTGATCTACTACTACCCATCTCAGGAACATAGCGATACGTCTTTTCAGTTCTAGAATTCAGGGTCTTACCAGAATTTCCCATCTTTTTCCGTTTTTTTTTAATTAATGAAATGATTGAGGTGGTAGGAGCTCAGTTCCTATAAACTTAATATTCCTTCACCCAAAATAAGATAGAAGTATGTGGTGCTGGTTATACTTTGAGTTTCTGGCAAACTAAATTTGTTTTGCATATCGTTTTTTTAAAAAAGACATAGGAACTGACTTCCTAATATCTCAATAATTTACTGAGAAGAAAACTGAAAAAAGATGAAAAAATCCAATAAATCTTTGAGCTCTAGAATTGGAAAGACGTTTCAACTCTATTTTGGGTTAAAAGAGTAAAAAGTTCATAGCACCTGACCTCCTACCATCTCAATCAACTCATTCGCTGATAGATAAGAGGAAAAAAGTTGGGAAATTCTGATAAAACCCTGAATTCTAGAACTAGGAAGGCGTATCGCTATGTTCCTGGGATGGAGAGTAATACATCAGCAATAGATCTATAAATTTTTATTAATTAATATCAACAATTTAGAAAAGTTATACACAGGAAAAGCGTAAAAATTTGAAGGAATTCAATTTCAAAGATATGTGGGAATTCTGGCTCATACCCTCAGAACCACCAATGCGATGAAGTTCCGTCGGGCAAAATTATAAAGATCTAATCTTGACCATTTCACAAAATGCCGCTTTATCAAAATCGATTAGTATTTGTTACCTGCCCGACATCCCAACGTTGACCAGTTTCCCACCCAATATTGACGCCATTTTGTTTTATAAAAAAAATTTCTTCCACGAAATATCGACATTGGATCAATCTCTTCATAGAAAGAAAATCTGAAAAATACTCATCCGTTAAGAAGTTATTTGATTTTTAATTATTTCATATAAATCGCTTTCCCGGCCGGAAAATTGATTTTCAATTTTCCAGAAAAGAAATTAGTTCCACAGTTTTTCACCAAAAACGATTTACGCTATCAAACAAGTTACATTTACTACTGCTAGCGGAACCAATTTTCTGACGAAAGCACCCTTACTATTATGAATTTAGTTAAATAAAAATATGAAACAGAATCCCTTCAATAACGAAATCATAATGCGAAATGTGTGTAATTTGCATGTATGTGTTCTTTTAGAGTTGCAATTAAATCATTTTTCTAAATACGCATGGACACTTGAGTGAATGAGTGAATGAATTGAATGTGGTCAAAAGACAGAACGAGTTTTGTAATCAAATGATGGCTCAGTGGAATTGTTGTGTTTTTACTAAAAACAAGAAGAGGTGTTTGTTTTTCAATTTAGTTCAAAATTAATAAAAAATGATAATTATTTGCAGCATGTGCAGTTAACAAAAGGTTCGTGTAGTAGTGTTCTTTTCATACACAACGGCAATAAACCAGTTGAAGAACATACAACAGAAGCAAAAATTTTTCTATGTTTCTATGTATGAGTGCACCAGCTGGTCAATCAACAGAAACGAAACTATGAGCAAAATATAAATTTTCTAACTTTATAATAACGTATAGTAAACGCCTCTGAATAAAGTAAATGTAAAATCAGCACAACTCAATATATTGTTATTGAACTACATAAACATTAATATTTCATAATAAGATATTTCGATTAAGTCATGATAACATGAATTAATATTATTGTTTGATTGATTTTATGAGCGTTGTTTATTAATAATAAATGATTTTTTCGGAATCGCTCAGTTTTATTTTTATTTTTTCACCAAATATTTCGTCAACTTATCGTTGACATTATCAATGGTTGACTGGAATTAACAATTAAAGAAATTATTAATGTGTTACATTTGTTGTGTAAAACTTAAGTAAACTCTATTGGTACCTTATTTGTTTCAACAATTACATTGTCTTGTGTGTGTTTCATTCTACAATTAACATGCAATTATTACATATCAGATTGGATAATAAAATCGAAATAGGCTTACTTGAAAATTCAAATTTTATCCTCTGATAGTATTTGAATTTACATGCAATTTTCTGGACTCGGACACACATCAAATAAATTAAAAACTTGCACACTATAAATTAAATAAATTAAGATTAGAATTGCGTCTTGATTATCACAGTCTTATCCTAGTGGGAATTAGTAAGTCACTGTTTTCTAGGTACTCGTAGTATGTCATTGTAGTTGTTTGAAAGAAATTTACATTCAATTTGTTTGTTGATGGTGTTAGGTGTTGTTTTAATGTATATCATTTCTAGCACATCTCTTTTAAGCTGTTTGTTTTCTGTGTGAAGTATTTTTACTTTCGTCCAATCTACTACGTGTTCCGTGTTAATAACATGATCACATAGTGCGCTATGTGTCTTGTTTTTTATTCTAATGTTATATTGATGATCTGATACACGTTTTTCCAAATACTGTATCGTTTGACCAACATATACTTTCCCACAAGAACATTCAATTAGGTAAATTACATTAGATTTTAGTGCAGTTGGTATCTCATCTTTGATTTTTGAGAAAAGGTGCTTCTTAAGGTTGTTGTCTCCTCTACCAACTACGGTGATACCGTGTTGGTTAAAAATTGTTTTTATTTTTTCAAATGTTCCTTGAACGTAAGGTATTGACACAAACATTTTATTTTCTGTTATTTGTTTTTTAAATGTAGCTGGATTGTTGACTATTTTTTCTATATTTTTAACAATTAGACTTTCTGGGTAACCATTTTTGATTAGAGTATTTTTCATTATTTTTAAGTTTTCTGCTTGGAACTCCTTGTCTGCTAATTTTATTATTTTATCAGTAATTATTGCAATAGTATTTCGTTTGTAACTGAACGGTAATTTGGAATGATAGTTTAGGTACCTACCAGACCACGTGTTTTTATGGTATCAATTTGTCTTAATATAACCATTATCATCTCTAATTAGCAGTAAGTCTAAAAATGGTAGCTGTTTATTTTTCTCAATTTCAATAGTAAATTGAATGTTTTTATTCTTGTCATAATTGTTAAACGTATTTATTAGTCATATAAAATAGTTTACAAAAATTTGTTGAGTCAATCTACATTAAGGTGCCCTACTCTTTTTTTTTTTAAATTAAATTGAAATAAGATTAAAATAACAAAGGAAAGGTTTTCTTTTTTTTTTTGACAGCAGAAATACAAACTATATCACAAAAACTACAAACAATATTAAAACTTAGATCATCACAAAAACATATCACAGCATTCTTCCTCAATAAAGGTGTCTCGAATTAAAACAGAATTTGCTCTCTGGATGGCTATAGAAATACGTTGCAATAGAAAATCTAAAGATCGAGGCTCTCCTGACATTCTACTCAATACTTTTCCGAATTTCTTCAAAAAGACCGTTGTTTCGGGGCCGGCCGCACCAAAGGATTCGAACGCCAGCGGCGTGAAAATGTATTGTGCTTTCAAATCGACGTACAAATTGTGTTTGTCGCGTTCGGCATTGTCAGCAGCTGATCCACTGCAAACAGCACTCCATTTCACATAGGTCGGCGCCATCGTGTCCACTACCGTTACGTCCCATATCAGTGATTTACCATGGCTCCATGGGTAGCTTGTTAAGCCGTCGGGGCGTTTACCATCCCGTCGAGACAGTCCGGGTGGTTCTAATTTATTTGGGAAGCCCGCTGCTCTGAATGCCGCTGAGAAAATTTTGTTAATCACTGAATGTCTGGAATACTTTCCTTTCGACAATTGGCATGATAAGGCATGGTGACCGTTCGATTTCACTAGCTCTCCGCACTTACAGGGGTGGACCTCGCACACTTTGTTTCCGAGCCGTAATGCCACAGCAATTCTGGCAGTGTCATCGTCCAAAAGTAGACCCAATTGAGGAGACGGAACCGCTTGCAGCCACTTAGAGGATGTTTTGGCAGATGACGCAAGGAGTCTGGCTCGATCACTCAGGCCACTGGAAGACAGAAGCTCACCAAAAATTTGATTGACTTTCAATAAATCCCATGCTGATTGGTTTCTTTTTTGTTCTGGCGTGGAGGGTATCCATTCGGGCGGTTACGACTCGATCAAGGCTGAGAAATGGTCATCCAGCACGCACAGGTTGAATCTAGCTAGAATTTGATTTGATAGGTCCTGTGACTGATAAACAGATGCAAAATAAGCTGGATGCGCTAGATCCGTCAACTTCCTAATGCCCAATCCGGACGACGTCAACGGGAGCGATGCCTGAGTCCACGACCTATTGCTCAGCTCGTTGTTGGTGATAGCTACTAGTGTTTCACGGTAGAAATCGTCAATTTCGGACAGCTGATGAATATGCATGAATGTTGGGCTCGAACGCAGCAAGTATATAAATCTTGGCGATGATAGCGAGCAGCGGAGTAAACGTAGTGCTGGATGCACACTCAGCGATGTGAGACGCTTACATAACGTTTTCACCATTTCCTTACCGGCTGCTAGAGCAGATGGGATGGCTTCTTCTGTGACCGGCGCTCCAAGTAGATGGAACGATGCCTTGTCTAGCACTCTAATGCCCGGTAACATTTGGTTCAATTTGTTGAGTGAGTCGGTCTTTACGTCAGGTGGGGTGTTAATGAAAAACACTTCGCACTTCGTTGGATTCAATGACAAACCGGATTCGTTGGCAAACGACAGCACCTTGGCCACGTCAGAGAGAACCGTATCCAATTTGTCGCCAATTGTCCCGTCGTCCAAGAACCATGTGTTCAAATTAGACTGTAGCGAATGGGTTAACTTTTTGATTGCCAAACAAAAGCCGACCGGAGCGCATGGGTCCCCCTGCTGAGTGCCCCTCTTGGAATCGATAATGACGTCACCGAAGAAAAGACTTGAAGGGCATACATAAGCTTGACGTAGCATGGGGTAAAGCGATGGTGCATTTTCTTTGACTTCACTCAGGAGTAGTCTTCTGAACAATTCGTTGAAGGCGTTTTTAAAATCGAACTTAATGATCGCCGATGGTGAAGCGTGTTGAGCTCTGCAGAACGCACGGACAGCATGGACAATGGCTTCTGCCCCGCCTTTAACGCCGGCTCCGTTTTGTATGGGTGCTAAAATTTCTGCTACGGATTCAATGACCGAAAACACCGCTATTTTACCAGCCAATCTTCTCCACACCAACCCGATTGCTATTGGCATGATGTCGCCATTTTTTTTCGCCAAAGCAATTAATGCAGCTCCGAAAAAGACCGGACAGATCTTTGAATAAACTTTACCAGATCGAATCAAATTTGTGAGCTTGGCCATGGCACGAATCAATCTCTTAGAGGCATCACCACACGTAAAGGAGGTGAGGTCTTTAAGATGTCGCGGTCTCAAACCGTCAATGCCACCTGACGAGCTGATCGGGAAATGCCTTATCGAATTGGTAATCTCCTCAGCCGTTGTGTCGAATAAAGAGTTCGAAGAGCTGACCTCATCGTCCACTGGTGCGCTATCATCTGGATGTTTTGCTCTCAATTTTTCAATATTTTCCGGTGTGCATTCAGCCACCCCATACTGAGAAGCTAGCACACGAACAGCACCGGTGATGTCACCTTCTGCTACTTTCCTCTGCGCTGTTTTGATTATTAATTTTTCCGATTGAGTTCTAGGCTTCTTTGGCAGGTCCACTGATAGCAAGTTCAGGAGCTCGTTAAGCAAACTAGGCACGTCGACCAAATTCGAAAAAATTGCCAGGTTCTGACGGATAATGTTCGGACATTGAGTGCCTTTAACGTTGCTTTTGGGAATTGTGTTCAACACGACCACCGGGAAACTTAATAAGCGGAGCCAGGAAAAGATATCATTCTTGGTGGCAGCAAGCTCAATAACTTTTGTGAGTTCCTGGCATACCACCGTACGCACTGATTTCTGTATGATCCTGACCATAGGGATGGAGCATTTGCATTTGTAAATAATCTCACCAAAACGCTGGATAACTGCTTCCTCATCTCCCAAGTCAATGTCGAACTGTGTTGGTGGAGTTTGTCTCGAAGTGAATGTCGACTGGCGATCATGAATCCTTTCGTGTATTTTTAGCCCGCGTTCGTTTTTCGCCAGGAAACCACACGTGCGGCAGGTTATTCTTTCGGAAAGAATGCTGTTGGCCGACTGGCTCGGTGCTAGACTAAGAGGTGGAGGTGGTGGACTCGCTGGCATTTGGATTTGAGCTTGGTGCACCACAGGCGGAACGGTTCCCTTTCGGTTGATTGCTGCTTGGATTTCAGCCGATGAGTGGCCTCTTGCGAAATGCTGCTTGATTCCGGCCAAAGCTTCAAAGTCCCTTTCGCATAGCGGGCAAATATTGACATTGCCATCGTCCGAGTCGGAATCCATGGCAGTACACAGATCGGTGCTTAATCGAACGGATACTTTACTGAAACCCTGACGGAAATGTTCGCTATCCGCGCGTACAAATCATGGCGAGAGACGGGCCGGTCTCGTTTCAAGTCGCTCACAATATTTTCTCGACAGCGGTTGAATTTAAAACGTTCGTGCCAAAAATCGGGTAAGAAAATTAAGGCTGGCAACACCGGTTTTGACGGATCGGTGCGAATCGGTTCAATCTATGTCAAACGTCAAAGGTTATTTACGAACTGAGCCACTTTTCTGGATCACCAAAAATTTTAATGATTTAAACATAGTTTATCGCCAAAAATGCTGACTGTTTCATTGGACTACACAACCATTCACTACACGGGACACCGAGGAATCAACGAACACAGGTTATTTACAAAAATTGTCTTCAAACTAGTGGAATTTATTGAAAAAGTTGAGCGCTATGAACAGAGCCTTGTAAACAAGAGCACTTCAATTAGTTCATCCGTTTTATCAACAGGACATGCTGTTATGCAGTCATCAACGAATCTTGAGAAGAATGGAGTCCTGTAACTTAATTGTTAATTGTTTCTTCTTCTAATGATTCTAGTACGAGATCAGCTAACACTGGGCTCATTGGGGATCCCATGGGTGAACTAAATATTTGTTGATAAAAGGTGTTGCTGAATGCGAATGTACAATTTTCCATTACCATTTTTAAACCTTTCATAAATTCACATTTTGGTAACTTTGTGAATTTTTTAATTTTTGAATCATTTGTTATCTATCACTTGGTAGACCATTTCTTTAGGAATTTTGGTGAAAAGTGACACTACGTCTAATGATGTTAAAATGTATCCATCTGGCAACTTAACATTTTTCAGTTTTTCTTTGAAGTTCAATGAGTTTTTAATTGACCTTCTTGTCTTGCCTGTTACATTTATCAGGATATCTGCATACATTTTTGACAGGTTGGTGTGTTGGTTGGTGTGTTAATGGACGCAACTATTGGACGTGCTGGTTCATTTGGTTTATGGATTTTAATCTGTCCATACATTTTACCTATGACCGAATTATATCTCCTAAGTCTTCTAGCTGTTTTGTATCAATGTAATTTTCTTTATTCCAGTGGCTTATGAGTCTATTACATCTCGCTTGTATTTTCTTCGTAGGATCATTGGGTAATACTTGGTATGTTTTTTGGTCGTTTAACAGTGCAAGCATTTTTGTTACGTAGTCTTCTTTTTTAATTAGAACAGTAACATTACCTTTGTCTGCATTTACTACTAAAATTTCTTCGTTGTCTTTAAGAAATTTTTTCGTAGTCATGACTTGTTGTTGTAAGATGGTATCAAATTTTGTTGCTTTTGATCTCTTTCTCCTGTGATTAGTTAAAATGTTGCATAGTTTATTTCTTAATACAATTCTGTCATTAACATTTTCTAGTTTTTGCATAGTTGGTTCTAGGCTCGCAATGATGTCTTTATTAGGAATGAGTTTGTTGTCTACTGGTAGATTGAACTTGCCACCTAGTCCCAAAACATTCTGTACAGTTTTTGGAATTGTTTGTCCTGTCAGATTTTTAATCCATTTTGGTTGGTCAAATATTTTATTAACGTTCTTCATTTCAGGTTCGAGGAGTTTTGTGAATTTTATTTTTAGGTGTTGTGTTTTTAATTGTTTATGTATCTCGTATGAGGATTTCATTTGTTGTTCAAAATCCTCGTATACTTCGGCTGGTATCTCTGATTTTAAATTATTAACAATTAATTGTCGATACTTTTCTTTGTTTTTTATGTTTGTGAAGAGTTGACTTATAGCTTTGTTTTGAATAGTTAGAGAGAAAGTCTTAGATAGCCTACTTATCACATCTTCCGAGATGCAGTGTTTGAATCCTTTCAAATTTATTTTTAAACTTGGCGTTAGGATTTTGTGTCGACGGCATTGTGTTAGGAAGGATTTACGTGTGTGTAAGCTAACTAGCTTCTTATTAATAACCATAATCTTCTTCATCTCCATTCTTCTCAAGATTCGTTGATGACTGCATAACAGCATGTCCTGCTGATAAAACGGATGAACTAATAAATACGTTTAACAATTATGACAAGAATAAAAACATTCAATTTACTATTGAAATTGAGAAAAATAAACAGCTACCATTTTTAGACTTACTGCTAATTAGAGATGATTACTAATTATAAACGTCTAATGTCTGCCTGTTTATCTATGTGTCTATGCGTCTATCTATGTGTCTATTTATTTATTCGTCTATAAGTCTGTCTGTCACGATCCCGTTATTTTTTCGTTTAATTGCGTTTACACTGGCGAAGAAAAAAAAATACTTTTTTATATGTTGTCGGGTATGGTGCAAAACGTCGAGAAAACATGTTCCGGGGTTAGATATTGTTCTGAAATAAGGGAGTTATGGGTCAAGAAAGGGTGAAAATTGAAAATCGTCCAAAAGTCAGTTAAGATAAAGTTTTAGAGATTTGGTCGGGGAAGCAAAGTCTTAGAGTTTTTGATGGCCTTCAACTTTGTAGAAGAAAGTTTTTTGATCCGACTTCATGCGGAGGAGCTAGGCAGCAAAAACTGTTAAAATTTGGGGTTTCCTCACTTTGTTGTTAGGGAACTTTTGTTGTTGTACAAAGTAGAGATACATTTTGAGTGCCAGTCGATAGTGGAGGTTTGGGACAACAAATTTGCTGAACAATGTTGGGTGAAAAAGTTTCATACTACCGAGCTATAGGTCGTTCTTTGGCGATTTTGTCCAGAGCTGGAGCACTTATTAACCAATATCTCGGCCGGTAGTTGTCGGAATGAGGCCAGTGAGGTGTCAAATGAAAGGTTTCGACAGTGTGAAGGTAGAGGAATTGGGATGAACGAAATCGGTTGAGCGGTTCGGTGCCCAGGGTCGTTCAAAGTAGGCAAAAATGGACAAAAATTTGCTCCGCTGCCCGAAAATTACTGAAAAATTAATTTTTGATATGTTGTTGGGTATGGTGTAAAACGTCGAGAAAACATGTTCCGGGTTAGATATTGTTCTGAAATAAGGGAGTTATGGGTGAAGAAAGGGTGAAAATTGAAAATCGTCCAAAAGTCAGTCAAGATGACGTCTTAGAGATTTAGTCGGGGAAGCAAAGTCTTAGAGTATTTGATGGCCTACAACTTTGTAGAAGAAAGTTTTTTGATCCGACTTCATGCGGAGGAGCTAGGCAGCGAAAACTGTTAAAATTTTGGGGTTTCCTCACTTTGTTGTTAGGGAACTTTTGTTGTTGGACAAAGTAGAGATACATTTTGAGTGCCAATCGATAGTGGAGGTTTGAGGCAACAAATTTGCAGAACAATGTTGGGTGAAAAAGTTTCATACTACCGAGCTATAGGTCGTTCTTTGGCGATTTTGTCCGGAGCTGGAGCACTTATTAACCAATATCTCGGTCGGTAGTTGCCGGAATGATGCCAGTGAGGTGTCACATGAAAGGTTTCGGCAGTGTGAAGGTAGCGGAACCGATTTTAAGAAAATCGGTTGGGCGGTTCGGTGCCCAGGGTCGATCAAAGGAGACAAAAATGGGTAAAAATTTGCTCCGCTGCCCGAAAATTACTTAAAAAATAATTTTTGATATTTTGTTGGGGATGGTGCAAAACGTCGAGAAAACATGTTCCGGGGTTAGATATTGTTCTGAAATAAGGGAGTTATGGGTAAAAAACGGGACATAATTGAAAATCGGCTAAAAATCAGTCAAGATGTCGTCTTAGAGATTTGGTCGGGGAAGTGTCAGAGTAAGATGCGTAGCAAGTGCAACGCTGAATACGGCGAACGTTGGATACGGGGTAAGTGGAATACGGTGAACATTGAATATGGGGGAAGTGGAATACGGGGGAAGTGGAATACGGGGAACGTTGCATACGGTGAACGTGGAATACGGGGAACTTGGAATACGCTGAACGTTGCATACGGGGGAAGTGGAATACGGGGAACGTTGCATACGGTGAACGTTGCATACGGTGAACGTGGAATACAGGGAAAGTGGAATACGGGGAACTTGGAATACGGGAAACTTGGAATACGGGGAACTTTGCATACGGTGAACGTGGAACAGGGGGAAAGTGGAATACGAGGAACCTAGAATACGGGGAAAGTTGAATACGGGGAACGTTGCATACGGGGAACGTTGCATACGGTGAACGTGGAACAGGGGGAAGTGGAATACGGGGAACTTGGAATACGGGGAAAGTTGAATACGGTAAACGTGGAATACGGTGAACGTTGAATACGGGGGAAGTGTAATACGGTGGAAGTGGAAAACGGTGAACGTAGAATACGGGGGAAGTGGAATACGGTGGAAGTGGAATACGGTGGAGGTGGAAAACGGGGGAGTGGAATACGAGGATTCTATTCGGGGGAACTTGGAATACGGGGAACGTGGAATACGGGGGAAGTGGAATACTGGGAACTTGGAATATGGTGCACATCGAATACGATGAACGTTGAATACGGGGGAAGTGTAATACGGGGAACGTAGAATACGGGGAAAGTTGATTACGGGGAAAATTAAATTAAATACGGGGAACGTTGCATACGGTGAACGTTGCATACGGGGAACGTAGCATACGGGGAAGTTGGAATACGGGGAAAGTTGAATACGGGGAACGTTGCATACGGTGAACGTGGAACAGGGGGGAAGTAGAATCGGGGAACTTGGAATACGGGGAAAGTTGAATACGGTGACCTTTGCATACGGTGAACGTGGAATACGGGGGAAGTGGAATACGGTGGAAGTGGAAAACGGTGAACGTAGAATACGGGGGAAGTGGAATACGGGGGAGTGGAATACGGGGAAATAGAATTTGGGGAAAGTTGAATACGGCGAACTTGGAATATGGGGAACTTGGAATGCGGTGAACGTTGAATACGGGGTAAGTGGAATACGGGGGAAGTGGAAAACGGGGAACGTTGCATACGTTTCACGGAGGAAGTGGAATACGGGGGAAGTGGACTAATTTTGCGGCAAAGAAAGTATTTTAATTTATAGTACCTTTCTCGCCCACTTTGATTTTAGTATTATTAGCGGTAATATCAACGAAGTGATACAATGACATGAAACATTACGCATTATTATTTAAAACGGAAAAAAATAAGCTTTGACTCTCTGAATAGACAACACGTGAAAATGATAAAGCCTGCGCAACCCCTAGGGGCGGGGGTTCGACTAGTAATGGTTATATTAAGAAAAATTGGTACCATAAAAACACGTGGTCTGGTAGGTACCTAAACTATTATTCCAAATTACCGTTCAGTTACAAACGAAATACTATTGAAATATTGTCGATGCACTCTAAAATACCGCGGTTAGAACAGCGACAATAATCACGACAAATTGCGCTGTGGCCTTATTTGTCATTATTTTTTATTAAACCGAGTACCAAAATATTCCTTGTTTAATTACCTACATTTTGATGTATAACTGTTTGAAATACGACAAGAATTACGGATGTGGCGCACTTTTTCGCGCTTATTTCGCAGTCGAATTTTAGAGTGTTTCGACAATATTAACTGATAAAATAATAAAATTAGCAGACAAGGAGTTCCAAGCAGAAAACTTAAAAATAATGAAAAATACTCTAATCAAAAATGGTTACCCAGAAAGTCTAATTGTTAAAAATATAGAAAAAATAGTCAACAATCCAGCTACATTTAAAAAACAAATAACAGAAAATAAAATGTTTGTGTCAATACCTTACGTTCAAGGAACATTTGATAAAATAAAAACAATTTTTAACCAACACGGTATCACCGTAGTTGGTAGAGGAGACAACAACCTTAAGAAGCACCTTTTCTCAAAAATCAAAGATGAGATACCAACTGCACTAAAATCTAATGTAATTTACCTAATTGAATGTTCTTGTGGGAAAGTATATGTTGGTCAAACGATACAGTATTTGGAAAAACGTGTATCAGATCATCAATATAACATTAGAATAAAAAACAAGACACATAGCGCACTATGTGATCATGTTATTAACACGGAACACGTAGTAGATTGGACGAAAGTAAAAATACTTCACACAGAAAACAAACAGCTTAAAAGAGATGTGCTAGAAATGATATACATTAAAACAACACCTAACACCATCAACAAACAAATTGAATGTAAATTTCTTTCAAACAACTACAATGACATACTACGAGTACCTAGAAAACAGTGACTTACTAATTCCCACTAGGATAAGACTGTGATAATCAAGACGCAATTCTAATCTTAATTTATTTAATTTATAGTGTGCAAGTTTTTAATTTATTTGATGTGTGTCCGAGTCCAGAAAATTGCATGTAAATTCAAATACTATCAGAGGATAAAATTTGAATTTTCAAGTAAGCCTATTTCGATTTTATTATCCAATCTGATATGTAATAATTGCATGTTAATTGTAGAATGAAACACACACAAGACAATGTAATTGTTGAAACAAATAAGGTACCAATAGAGTTTACTTAAGTTTTACACAACAAATGTAACACATTAATAATTTCTTTAATTGTTAATTCCAGTCAACCATTGATAATGTCAACGATAAGTATACAACTCGATAGCGTAGTGGTTAACACGCCTGCTTGCTACTATGAGATCGAGTGGCCAGTGCTTTGGTTCGAAACTCAGCCGCAGACAGATTTGTTCCGATTGTTAGATTTGTAAACAAAACAAAGCTAATTGAATCGGTTCAAGGCATGTGAAGTTGAGTGTAGCGCCATCGTACGGCTTACCGGTGAAAGGCATTGTTGGGATGTGCCGGTATTCTACTCCTACTAGTTTCGTTCCTAGTACATCTCATAGATGGCACTGAGTTTGTCGCACAGCTTACCACTGGCACAGTAAAAAAACTTTCCGGTAATGAAAGGATCTCAAATAGAACCACAAAAAGTAGCGAAACTAGTGAATAATGATCTAGCCCCTAACCCTTCATGGGTTGTTAAGGCAGATTAAAAAAAAAAATTTTAAGAAATATTTGGTGAAAAAATAAAAATAAAACTGAGCGATTCCGTAAAAATCATTTATTATTAATATTATTGTAATGCAATCTAGTTAATATTTCCTAGTATTTCTTAACAATGTATAACCTACTAAAATCCCTACTTTAAGACATAATTAAAATAGTATTTAAGACATCGAATGTGATAACACTTCAGTCAGTAATAAAGTTTATTACGTCTCCATTGCATAGTTTTTTACACTTTTAACTTTTCCGGGGGTACGTCGCTCGGGGGAGGGGGGGGGAGTCAAAAAGTTCCTGTATATATGTTCCTTAGTCTACGAAAAAATTTCTTGTGAATTTTTTGGCGTGTAAGACTTGCGTCACGGCCCCTTACTATCGTGGGGCCATGATCCTTAGTTTGTATTTTTTGTTCTCTTCCAAGACGCTGCATTCTTAGAATGATTTTGTCAAAGACGTTATGCATTTTCAAGGACGGTCTCCAAACAAGCCGACTTTTCTTGCATGGAGAGACTCTATTAAGGACAGAATCGAAAGTAAAATGTTGACTGTACCTATTATTAGGCTTCATAAATGCCAAATAGTAACACTCAAATAACTGAATAGTTTCTTCAGAAGATAATATTTGTTGGCTGCTCAATTATATTCGATCGCCGGTCGATAACATTCGTTCGCTGGCGATTGAATATAATTGACCGGCCATCAAATATTTCGATAGGTGATCGAATACAATCAACAGGCGATCAAATACAATCGACTGGCGATCGAATACAATCGGCCAGCGATCGAATATAAACGACCGGCGATCGATTATTATCGACAGGCGAGCGAATATTATCGACAGGCGATCGAATATAATCAACCGGCCAGCAAATATAATCAACCGGCCAGCAAATATAATCAACCGGTGATCGAACATAATCGACCGGCGATCGAATATAATCGACCGGTGATCGAATATAATCGACCGGTGATCGAATATAATTGACCGGTGATCGAATATAGTTGACCGGTTATTGAATATAATCGACCGGCTATCGTATACAATCGACCGGCTATTGAATATATTCGATCGGCGGTCGAATATATTCGATCGGCGGTCGATTATATTCGATCGCCTATCGAGTATATTTGATCGTATGTCGATTATATTCGACGGCCGGTCGACTATTTTAGATCACCGGTCGATTATATTCAATCGCCGGTCGATTATATTCAATCACCGGTCAAATATATTCGATCACCGGTTGGTTATACTCGATAGCCGGTCGATTATACTCGATAGCCGGTAGATTATACTCGATAGCCGGTAGATTATAATCAATAACCGGTCGATTATATTTGCTGGCCGGTCTATTATATTTGATGGCCGGTCGATTATATTTGATGGCCGGTCGATTAAATTCGATTGCCTCTCGATTACATTCGATTACATTCGATGGCCGGTCAATTATATTCGATCGGAGGTCAAATATATTCGATCGCCGGTCGATTATATTCAATAGCCGGTCGATTGTATACGATAGCCGGTCGATTATATTCAATAACCGGTCAATTATATTCGATCACTGGTCAATTATATTCGATCACCGGTCGATTATATTCGATCGCCGGTCGATTATGTTCGATCACCGGTTGATTATATTTGCTGGCCGGTTGATTATATTTGCTGGCCGGTTGATTATATTCGATCGCCTGTCGATAATATTCGCTCGCCTGTCGATAATAATCGATCGCCGGTCGTTTATATTCGATCGCTGGCCGATTGTATTCGATCGCCAGTCGATTGTATTTGATCGCCTGTTGATTGTATTCGATCACCTATCGAAATATTTGATGGCCGGTCAATTATATTCAATCGCTTATCAATTGAGTTCGATCAACGGTCGATTGCATACGATAGCCGGTCCACTATATTCGAATGCCGGTTGATTATATTCTTTGGCCGGTCAATTATATTCGATCATCGGTTGATTATATTCAATCACTGGTCGATTGTATTCGATCACCGGTAGATAATATTCGATGGCCGGTCGACTATATTCGATCGCCGGTCAATTATATTCGATCGCCGGTCGATTATATTTGATCGCCGGTCGATTATATTCGATCGTCGGTCGATTATATTCGATAGTCTGTCGATTATGTTCGATCGCCGGTCAATTATATTTGCTGGCCGGTCGACTATATTCGATCGCCGGTCAATTATATTCGATCGCCAGTCCATTATATTCAATCGTCTTTCGATTGCGTTCGATCACCGCTCTATTTTATTCGTTGGGCGGTCGGCTATATTCGATGGCCGGTCGATTATATTCAATAACCGGTCGATTATATTCGATCACCGATAAATTATATTTGCTGGCCGGTCGACTATATTCGTTCGTCGGTCAATTATATTCGATCGCCAGTCCATTATGTTCAATCGCCTTTCGATTACGTTAGATCACCGGTCGATTATATTCGATGGCCGGTCGATTTTCAATCACCGGTTGATTATATTCGATCACCGGTCGATTATATTCGATCACCGGTCGATCATATTCGATCACCGGTCGATTATATTTGCTGGCTAGTTGATTATATTCGATCACCGGTCAATTATATTTGATCACCGGTCAATTATATTCGATCGCCGATCAATCCCCTGTCCGTTGAGTGCGATCACCGGTCCATTATGTTCGCTAACCGGTCGATTGCATACGAAAGCCGGTCGACAATATTCGACCACCGATCGATAATATTCGATGGCCGGTCGATTATATTCGATCGCTGGTCGATTGTATTCGATCGCCGGTCGATAATATTCGATGGCCGGTCTACTATATTCGATCGCTGGTCGATTGTATTCGATCGCCGGTCGATTGTATTCGATCACCGGTCGATAATATTCGATGGCCGGTCGACTATGATCGCCGGTCAATTATATTCGATCGCCGATCGATCGTCTGCCGACTAAGTTCGATCACCGGTCGATTTTGTTTTCTGGCCGGTCGATTATATTCGCTAGCCGGTCGATTGTATGAATGAATGAATATTAATTTTATTGTCTACTTTTCTCAAGCTGACATGGAAAAAGAGTGGCTATGACTATTGTGACTACGATATCCGGTCGATTGTATGCGATCACCGGTCGATAATATTCGATCGCCGGTCGACTATATTCGATCGCTTGTCGATTATATTCGATTGCCTCTCGATTATATTCAAACGCGTGTCGATTGAGTTCGATCACCGGTCGATTATATTCGATCACCGGTCGATTATATTTGATCACCGGTCGATTATATTCGATCACCGGACGATTATATCCGATCGCCGCTCGATTATATTCGATAGCCGGTCGATTGTATTCGATCACCGGTCGATAATATTCGATCGCCGGTCGACTATATTCGATCGCCTGTCGATTATATTCGATTGCCTGTCGATTATATCCGATCACCAGCCGATTATATTCGATGGCCTGTCGATGATATTCGATCACTTTTCGATAATATTCGATCGCCTGTCAATTATGTTCGATCGCCGGTCGATTGTTGATCGCTGGTCGATTATATTCGATCGCCGGTCGATTGTATTCGATCGCCGGTCGATAATATTCGATGGCCGGTCGACTATATTCGATCGTCAGTGAATTATATTCGATCGCCAGTCCATTATATTCAATCGCCTGTCGATTGCGTTCGATCACCGGTCGATTATATTCGATCACCGGTCGATTATATTCGATCGCCGGTAAAATTTATTCGATCGCCGGTCGATTATATTCAATAACTGGTGAACTATATTCCATTACAGGTCGACTATATTCGATCGCCGGTCGATTATATTCGATTGTCGGTCGATTATGTTCGATCGCCGGTCAATTATATTTGCTGGCCGGTCGACTATATTCGATCGCCGATCAATCGCCTGTCGATTGAGTGCGATCACTGATCGATTATGTTCGCTGACCGGTCGATTATATTCGACCGCCGTCTGTCCGTCAACACGATTATATTGTCTTAAGACAAGGTGTACTGGTGAGTCGTAAACGACGAAGTCAGCACTTTTTGTTTTTCGATTTTTGTTAAACAATTGGAAGTAGGATGAAGAATTGTGAGTGGCTTTTAAATGTTGATTCAAGCGGGTGGACTTTAATCTGCCGAAGGTACAGCAGCCATAGTAAAATATTACTTCTATGGGTGCAATTGTACCAAAACGAGCATTTTCTCAATTTTTACCTTGATTGCAAGTTTGTGTACTTCTTTACACAGAGGGTATGGTTAGCCCCTTGGAGCCGAAATATTCAACGTAAATACTATCTTCGATAGTCGTTGAATTGTGGTAATCTGCTTAGCAGAATAATCCAAATTAAAAAATAACCGAAACAAACTCACAATTCTTTTACTTCCAAATTGTTCATCGAAATGACATGCATCCAATCGTAGGGTCTGGATTGTATAAAAGGCGAGTTGACATAGTTTGGGTATCATTCTATGGCCATCGTTGCTGATATACACATGGTCTTAAGACAAGGTGTACTGATGAGTCGTAAACGACGAAATCAGCACTTTTAGTTTTTCGATTTTTGTTAAACAATTGGAAGTTGGATGAAGAATTGTGAGTGGCTTTTAAATGTTGATTCAAGCGGGTGGACTTTAATCTGCCGAAGGTACAGCAGCCATAGTAAAATATTACTTCTATGGGTGCAATTGTACCAAAACGAGAATTTTCTCAATTTTTACCTTGATTGAAAGCGGTTCTTGCGCCGTTTCTTCGGACGAGTTTTTCAACATTGCGGCAATTTCCAATCCAATTTGATGTCGACGCAATTTCATACACTTAAGAGCTAAGGCGACATTTACATATGTACGTTCGAATATTTTTACAACATACTCATGTTTGATTACCTTCTATTTGCAGTCGATTATATTTAGCGAAACTGAAATTTAACTGTCACGACGTCATTCAAGTGGGCTCTATATTAATTGTTTTTTAAAGTAACTAGAAGTTCAGTTTGAATACCTTTTCGGGCTTGGAAAAGTAAAATAGCATTCCTCTTTTCAACTTATGTGGAGTGGATCTGGAAATTGGTCGAGTTTTGTGATTGAACAGGAAAATTGGACAAAGCGATACCTGTTGACGTGACTATACCAACTTACGGATAGAAACAAAGCATTCAGCAGCCAGCTGTATCAATCGAAATTTCGTCTGGATAGATCCTGTTTCTAGTGGTTTGTAGACTGCTTCGTTGTTTGCAAAATAAACAATAACTGTAAACACTTAAGGCACATACGTAAACGTAAACAAGATTCAACGTGAAAACGAACTTTTTGTATACACACACAGCTGCACACTGCACTTAACTCGAATTTAAACACACATGTACCGAATCTGATAACTCATATAGCCAGAATCTTTTCGAAATTCGAGCATATCTTTTTGCCTGGAAATTCGGTTCGTGTCTTACACCTTCACTGATCATTATGGATAATCACAACTGCAAGTGTTCTTGTTCTGCTAAAGCGAATGATAAATCAACAGTTTCCTGTTTCGGATGCTCAAAACCATTCTATTTAGGCTGCTTTAACGTTGCTATCAACAAGGTAAATCAAAAGTCATTTTTTACAGCAGACTCTCCTGTTTAATTTATATGTAAGCAATGTCAGGAAAAAATTAAAATTCGTCCTCCTGACAGTGATGCAATGATGAGTGAATTAAAGCAGATAAATATTGCCTTGTCGAATCGGAAGGAGAATGACTACAGCGATGAGCTAAGAGAAATTATTGCAAAATTATCATATCAGGTTAACTTACCACCTAACACTCTTATTGACAAAATCGATTCTCTTATCGATTCCAAATTATCTCGCTTCAAAGAATCGCTTATTTCATACGGTCAAGTGGAGGAAATCATTAAAAAACATGCGCACAATAAAACTTCTCGCGTAAACCACATCGATTACAACCGATTGGAAAATCCACCCAGTCATTCAGATGATTTATTCTCTGTGTTGCATTCGTTTGAAACAAATACATGGGCGTCATTCGACTCTATCGCAAGCTCCATAAAGAAAAATACCGAGATTCTTGACGCATTGCTCAGTTCTAAGGAAAAAGACATTACTCCAAGTGATGGCGGTTACATGAGCAAATCAGCTTTAGTTGAGACTATCAAATCTGATGACAGACTTGATTGCATTTATCACACTGTTTGTAGCCTCAAAGAGGATTTCTCTAGTTTTTCTCAAAGTATTGAGGGATTTGTTGGAGTTACAATTTAATGATCTAAGTCGTCTACAATTTAATGTTTTAATATTGTAGACTTAGCAATCTTCACTTGTATTAAAAACTTTATCAGAGAACGAACGTCTTTTGAATATTCTCATTCTGCTGCTAGAAAGTCTTTAGGTTATGGGCCCAGACTACGTTGAGGAGAGAATAATGGAAGAGGAAAATACCAGCAGTTATCGGAAATTTGTACAGTTCGACGGGACAAATTGGAGTAGCTGGAAATTTCGTTTGGACGTTTTGTTGGAAGAGAAAAATTTAGAACAATACATTCAGAAGAGTTTAGTTGAAATCCTGGATCTAGCCGTTGATGATGAGGATGAACTAAGATGTATTGCGGAGGAGAAGAAATGCAAGTCGCTGCTGGTGAAAAGTATTGCTGACTCTCATCTAGAATATATCCAAGATAAAAAACGAGTGAAAGATATGTTCGATGCGTTAGCGGAAGTATTTGAGAGGAAAAGTATGGCAAGTCAACTGTATTTGAGGAAGAAGCTTATTACTATGAAGTACGAATAAACTGATGATCTGGCTGATCACTTCTTAATTTTTGACAAAACTGTCAGACAACTTAAGTCAATTGGAGCCACGATGGAGAATTT
>CM055405.1:760909-772107 GCA_029228625.1 Pseudolycoriella hygida | reverse complement strand
GGATTATCACAATGTTTTTGGATTCAGGTGCGACAAGTCATATGATAAATGATCGCACGGTACTTGAATCTCTGCAGAAATCAAATAAAGAAGACATCCGAAGCGCTAAACAAGGTGCAATCTTGTCGTCAAATGAAACTGGGGATATTAATGGCTTTCTTGTGAATGAAAATCAGGAACAGAAATGTATCTTAAAGAATGTTCTGTACGTCAAAGATTTGAGCTGCAATTTAATGTCAATTGCAAAAATGGAGAAAGCCGGAATGGAAATTATTTTCAAAAATGGAGCTGCACATATTTTGTGGAAGGGCAAGCTGTTGTACGTTGCTAAACGATTTGGAAATACTTATCGTGTGGATATCGTATTGGAAGACAATCGGTTGGCTGCAGTGTGTGCTGAAGATAATAAAGAAATTTGGCATAATAGGTTGGGTCATTTGAACATGCAGGACATACGGAAATTGGTTGACAAAAACATGGTCACTGGTGTCGATTTGAAAAGCAAAAATGATGTTTCAAAATTATGTGAACCGTGTGTCTTCGGTAAACAATCACGGAAACCATTTCCTGCTCGTAACGAAAATAGATCAAATCGCTCATTGGAATTGATTCATACAGACGTTTGTGGGCCGATTGAACCAGTTGCTTGGGATGGTTCCAAGTACTTCGTTACTTTTATCGATGACTACACTCATTTCACTGTTGTTTTCAACATTAAAAAGAAGAGTGAAGTTCTGGACAAGTTTAAACAATATACTGTGATGGCAGAAACTCAACTCGAATCGAATATTTTGGAGTATTCTATTGGATCTAACACGAGAGAACACATCATCAAGTCGAGCATTGAGCGAGTGAAGAGTGACAATGGTGGCGAATATACTTCGAATGCATTCATCGAATTTTGTGGAGAACGAGGAATTCAACTCAATCCAACCGTGCCATACAATCCGGAATTGAATGGAGTTGCCGAAAGAATGAACAGAACGCTGCTGGAAAAGGCTCGTACAATGATAATAGCTGGAAAAATGGAAAAACGTTTTTGGAACGAAGCAGTGTTGACGGCAACATATTTGACAAATCGAAGTCCAACCAGTGCATTAACTGATGATAGAGCATTGAAAACTCCAGCCGAGTTGTGGTATGGTAAGATACCAAATTTACAAAATTTAAAAATTTTTGGTTGTACAGCATACAATCATGTACCGAAGGAATGTCGGTCCAAATTGGATTCAAAAGCTGAGAAAACGATAATGGTGGGCTATACTTCGAATGGTTATCGGCTTTACGAGCCTCAAAAGCGAAAAATTGTTGTTGGAAGAAATGTGACATTCGATGAAAATGTTTTGCTGTATAATCGGAAAATCGTGGACATTTATGACGATCAAGGTGGGAGTGTTGAATACCCTGGAAAAACGTCTCCGATTGATGAGCACTCTGGAAAAACAACTCATTCGAGTAACGTTCCGAATGAAGTCGAATCAAGTGACGAAGATTTTCAACCGCTACGAAGGAGTGAACGTGATCGACGTCCGTCCGAGCGATATGCAGCCAATTTCGCATTTAATGCAGAACAGTATGTGCAGAATGATCCATTAGACTTGCGAGAAGCGAAACTTCGAAGTGACTGGAAATTTTGGCAAATCGCAGTCGATAGTGAATACAACTCGTTGATGAAGAATAACACCTGGACCCTCTGCGATTTACCATCGGACAGAAAGGCGATTCGATGCAAGTGGGTATTCAAAATCAAACGCAAATACGACGGATCGATTGACAAGTACAAGGCACGATTGTGTGCGAAAGGCTATTCGCAGAAAAAGGGATTCGATTACAACGAGACTTACGCGCCAGTAGCAAAGCTTACAACATTCCGAGTCCTTATGGCTGTAGCGTGTCATGAAAAACTGAAAAATCATCAAATGGATGTGAGCTGTGCATTTCTCAATGGCTTCTTGGACGAGGAGATCTATATGACTCAACCTTAAGGGTATGAACTTGGTGACAAAGTTTGTAGATTGAACAAATCGATCTATGGCCTGAAGCAATCTCCGAGAATGTGGAATCTGCGTTTAAATCAATTTTTGCTGAATCTGAATTTCGAACGATGCGAATCCGATAACTGTTTGTATGTCAAGTTCTCGGAGAAGACCAAGTTTTATTTGCTGATATTCGTTGACGACATAATTTTGATTAGCAACTGTTTGGAAGATCAACTGTTTGGAATGGATCAAGTTGATGTTATCAGAAGAATTTGAAATGACCGATCTGAACGAAATGGAAACGTTTTTGGGGATTCATATGAAACGAAGTGTGGAGAAAATGGAATTCAGTCAAAAACAGTATCAGATCAACATTTTGAAGAAGTTCGAAATGACTGACTGTAAATCATCTACAATCCCAATGGAAAATGGCTTGAAATTGGAGCGATCCGGAAGCAACCCTGAAAATGTACCATATCGTGAGTTGATTGGTTGCCTGATGTACATTTCACTGACTACACGACCAGATTTGGCTGCAGCTACAAATTTTTTCAGTCGATACCAAAGCGGTTATGATCATGAACACTTCACGTATGCCAAACATATTTTACGGTACATCAAGGGAACATTGGATTTGAAATTGATCTACAAACGCAACGATAATGTCGAAACGCTAACTGGATATGCAGATGCAGATTGGGCCAATGATCCCAACGATCGGAAGTCAATTTCTGGTTTTGTTTTCAAAGTGTATGGGAATGTGGTCTCTTGGTCTTCTCGCAAACAATCAACAGTCAGCTTGTCATCAACAGAAGCAGAATATATTGCGTTGACTGAATGTGCATGTGAGGCAATTTGGTTTCGAAAATTGCTGAAAGAACTGCAAGTAACGTGTGACGAGCCGATCACATTATTTGAAGACAATCAATCGTGTTTGCGTATAGCTGAAGCACCCAAGGACAACAAGAGGATGAAACATATTGATACAAAATATCATTTTATTCGTCAAACAATTTTGGATGGTCACACGAAAGTGGAATACATACGGTCAGAAGATCAACTTGCGGACATAATGACGAAACCGCTATCACCGAAACAATTTATCAAATTGCGCGAACTTCTTGGATTATCAAATTGAGAGGTGGTGTTGGAGTTACAATTTAATGATCTAAGTCGTCTACAATTTAATGTTTTAATATTGTAGACTTAGCAATCTTCACTTGTATTAAAAACTTTATCAGAGAACGAACGTCTTTTGAATATTCTCATTCTGCTGCTAGAAAGTCTTTAGGATTACGTCTTCCTAACAATCCATCTGATCCTCTCGTTGCATCAGATGGCTCTAACGATATGGATGACATGAGACAGAGTCTCGAAAATATTTTGTCTACGACAGATGAGTCACCTTCATTGAAGATCGACCCCATTGAAAACGACGAAATGCTTCATACTAACGCGCCTTTTGCATCGATGATTTTATTAAACGGAGATAATGATGACAACGAAATTAATTCGAACAATAAACGAACTGTTCCTGAGATAACGAAAAGTAGGTGAAGTGTCCATCTCTTAGGCAACAATGTTAGATCGACTTCCCTACGCAAGCACTTCCACATCTCGCCATTCGAAATAAGTGTTACACCGGAATGCATAATGGAATATATCGTTCATAATACTAATGTTGACAGTAAGCAAATAATTATTCGCCGACTTACCAAAAATGGACAAGACATCTCAAAACTTCGACACGTTAACTTCAAAATTGAAACGAACGATGAAGTTTCAAGAGTAATCTCGAAACAAAGTTTTTGGCCACAACATCACAACATATAAAAATCAAATCATGGACACCCTGGAATACAACCAGTTTCGGTTGAAAAGATTTTGGATGAACTTCCCCAAGTACTTATAGACAACGAACCTATTTCCGCATCCACAAGGCGTTCCATTAGTCGTCCCGTGAATTTATCTTTATATTACAATAACATTCGTGGTATGTCTGGTAAGAAGGATCACATTCTGCTCTCCACGACTGCAACCGATTATGACGTACTCATCTTATCAGAGACTTGGTTAACCAAAAACAAGTTCAATGCAGAATTCTTCGGTATATCGGAAAGATCGCTTAGACACAAACATTGACACGGAAAGAGCAGGCGGTGTTTTAATAGCGATTGACTCTAAATACGACAGTGAGATATTTAAAATAGAAGAGTTGGAAGATTTGGAAGCGATTTGCGTTAAAATAAACTTACAGTCATCAAATTTATATATCTACGGTTTGTATATACAGTTTGGTTCCAATGAAGATGTATACATGTCGCACCTGAATGCTTTGATTAAGGCAAATTCGATGATAGGTCCGGGTGATATCTTTGTAGCGATTGGCGACTTCAACATGCCAGTCGTCAAATGGTCCAAAAACGATGATGGCTATGATTACTTACCAATTATTGGAAGTTCTGAATCCATACCTGCAAAAATTGCTAGGACACTGACATCTTCCCTCCTTGAAAATGGCCTCTTCCAAATGACAGATTCTGGAAATGCTTACAATAACGTTCTAGACCTTGTTTATACTAACATGCCAGAATTATTTGTGGTAAACGCAGCTGACTTGTCGATCATTCCTGATAAGCTTCAAGACAAATCACATGTTCCAATACATTGCATGATCGAATGCGAACCATCTTCGTATGCATCATCACCATTATTCAAGTCCATCTACTGTTTTCGGAAAGCACCATATGAATTGATAAGGCAGGACCTTAATGAAACAGATTTTAACACGTTGCTTGCCAATAAAAGCCTTGATGGAATGGTAGGTGCTCTTTATGAAAGACTTTACGAAATTTTTGATCATCGCATTCCCAAGGCCACTCTTCGTTTAACGAACCACCCAGGATGGTATGATGCCAAACTCATTAATCTTAAAAATAAAAGGAATCGCGCTTATCGGAAATTTATAAATCATTCGCTATCGGAATTAAAGACTGAAAATGAATCGAAGTTTAAGAATGCCAAAAATGAATTTGAATCTTATCAAGATGATCTTTACAATAAATATATATCCAACTTAGCAGCTAATTGCAAGAAAGAACCTAGAAAATTCTGGAACTTTATCAATTCTAAATACAAGACGAGCGCTTTACCAGGAAAAATGTTTTACGGGTCTGATGAAGCAACAAGTGACACTGAAAAGGCGAACCTTTTCGCCAAATTCTTCGCTTCTGTATATGTATGTGACGAAAATGAGATTGACGGAGATCCTGCTCTTCTTTCATTTATTAACAAAAGGAATGACGAAGGCTACCATAACATCATTATCACGCCAGATACAGTTCGTCAAGTACTTGAGCAAATGAACCTCAGTAAGGGTGCAAGTTCAGACAAGATTTCGCCGTTATTCCTTTTTCAGTGTGCAGACTAATTAGATAAACCCCTCTCTATGATTTATTCAAAGTCATTAGCAGATATGCATTACCCAGACATATGGAAAACTGGTTTTGTAACACCAATTTATAAATCAGGACGGAAATCAGACGTAGCAAATTATCGAGGAGTTTCTGTCTCACCAAATTTGGCGAAAGTTGAGATCGTTTCCCCCACTCCTCACTAAGTCAACATGGTTTCTTTCCCGGTAGAAGAGTGGAATCCAACCTGATGGTTCTTTCGATTCTGGTTCACGACGGCTTTGAAAATGACTGCCAGACAGACATTTTTTACGCCGATATTCGGAAAGCATTTGATGTCATAAAGCCTACCCCACTAATTAACAAACTAACTGCTGACAAGTATCGTCTATGTAATTCATTGTTGCTATGGTTTCGTTCATTTTTCAAACGTCGAAAATAAATTGTTAAAGTCAACGATTGCAAGTCTGATATAATTGATGTCGAGTCCGGCGTTGGTCAAGGATCAATTTTGGGACCGTTATGTTTCTTGATTTATTTTGATGACTCAGATGGCACTTCCAATGTAACGAGAGATATAAATCTAGCAGACGATAAGAAAATTGTACAAAACAGGATAACATCTCTCAGTGACACTCGCATATTACAGTCGTCAATAGACGAATTTGTTGAATGGTGCGACATCAACGGATTCGAGCTGAACAATGAGAAATGCAAAATAATGTCTGTTTCTCGGAAGCGGTGTCCTATACTTGCAGATTTTATTAAAGGTAAACTGGTAGATCGTGTTAATAGCACTAAAGATTTAGGTGTGACATACGACAATGATTTTTCCTTCGACGATCACATTGAGCTGGCAGTAACAAAAGTTAAATCAATGCTATCCTTCGTAAAACGGCAATGTTATGGACGATTTAACCGGGACACGGCTAAGATGCTCTATTCAGCCATAGTTCGTTCACACCTGGAGTTCTCTAGCTCTGTTTGGGCCCCACACCATAACGTCCACATTCAGTCATTGGAAAGTGTTCAAAGGCAATTTGTATTTTACGCCAATTAGAACCGATATGTTGATGAAAAAAACGACAGGTATCGTTTGCGTCCATACGTGGATAGATGCAATGAGTTGAACTTGAAATCACTGCTTAGACGTCGTACCAACGCTGCAGTTTTTTTTATACACGACCTTCTGACCGGGAAGATTAATTCGCAATTCTTGAGAGACCGAATTCAACTGTACAACGGAGTGAGTAACCTCAGATGTCCTGATATGATTCGAATTTTCCGCTCCAAGCGCGATTATACCACTTTCTCCCGGTTCAACTTTGCGTGCCGATTATTTAACCTTGCCGCAGCTCATGTTGATCCTTCCTTACCATCAATAAACTTCCGACGAAATGTCTTGGAGCTAGATGATTCAATATTTGGAACGTTTGGCATATGTTAGTGTTTTGTTTGGTGCTTTCTTTCCACTCCTAAACAAATCCTAAAGCACTTGATCCGACTTTAATTCCTCCTCCTGTTGGCTGGACGTTTGGCAATATGTTTTGTTTGGACCTTTTTAGCTAATCCTTTTGACGATGACAAATGTTTGATTTATTTTTGACGATGACAAATGTTTGATTAATTAATTAATTTATTTTTTTGTCTTTATTTATTTTATCGACATTGATGTTAATTTCAGTGACTTGCATTTATTTTATTTTATTTTTTTAATGTTCACTTATTCATGGTTCTTTGTTTGTTTTTGGCAATTGGCAACGCTAAAGCAAATTTTGTGAAAATGTTTTATTTATCATTCATACTTAAGTGATTTTTATTTTTGTTACTTTGTTTTATTTTTTTTTTTATATTATAGTGATCCTACTTTATAAGTAATTATTGTAACGTTTTTTGGTTTTTTTAACGAGAACTATGACATCGTCATAGTCACTCTTTTTTTGCCATGTCAGCTAGAAGATAGTAGACAATAAAATCAAATATCAATCAATCAATATTCGATTGCCGGTCGACCATTTTCAACTTTTTTGATCGTTGAGGAAATATTTAGAAGAAAATATAACTTTGTGCAACATGATTTTGACTAGTTATTTTCCCCTCGTTTTTTTACTAATTTTCAATTGTTGTTCAATTACACTAGGCAACAAATATATTACATTTTGTGTAGCAGATGTAAAATCGAAAAGCTTAGTACAGTTTTTCTCCCTGAATCGGAATCAGGATTCCATTTTCTTCTAGGACGTCTAGATTCAGATATATTCCAATTTGAAGTCTTACGGAAAACGTTTTGGTGCAAACAAGACCAATAGAGATACACTATACTCTTCTCGCTCGCACCAATTCATTTCCCGTAAGACTTCAAATTGGAATATATCTGAATCTAGGCGTCCTAGAAGAAAATGGAGTCCTGATTCCGATTCAGGGAGAAAAACTGTACTAAGCTTTTCGATTTTACATCTGCACAAAATTTAATATATTTGTTGCCTAGTGTTATTATCGATTGAATTCGATCGCCGGTCGTTTATATTCTATTATATTAATTTTCCGGTTAATCATTTAGTTCTGCATATGAATTTAATTGACCGGCAGTGTAATAAAACGGAGTGAGGCGCATTTCTGCCTTGTCCTTGTATAAAATACAGCGAAACATCCGTTTTCGGCGTCGAATAGTCGATACTACAATCATCTTCAATTAAATTAGAGTTCAGTGTCTATTTTTGAGAAAATTTTCTCAAATTTTTTCTAAAATTTTGTAAAAACTTTAATGCTTAATTTATGTTTTATTCACAAAAAAGTAACCAAACACCGGATTTTAGGTGTTTATTGGCCAATAAAGGCATAATAGAATGATCAACATAAGTACCTAGGGCTGAATTTTCAGCGCACCGATTTAAACTTGGCTTGCTGAACTTATTCTGTACGAACTATATTATGATTCAGAGTACTCTGCACATCGATTATAAATAATTCTACATTTATTTTAACTTGTTTGAACATCATACTAAAAATTTGTTAAAACATTTTCTCAAAAATAGGCCCTGTTAGATCTGGCTATTCGGATGAGCGGTCGAATGGCATCAGCCTAATAAAATTGAATACAAACGATATGAAGTTTCGGGCAGATAAACTAATGCTCCGTAAAACTGCGAGAATAATTAAATCGAAATGAAAACGCAAAAGTTTCGGTCATAACACCACATGAATATTGTCTTTGAAGCCTTAATTATATTGGGCGCGATGCGAATTGCATCGTGTAAAGTTTGTTTGAAAGCTCACCTTGACAAAATTTTGATTTACCCTCTTTCACACAAACATTATGAGACATGGGATTCTCATCACGCCCAATATATGTAATAAGCGCTTAACCTCTTCAAAAATTTCAAAGTTGGGTTTTTTCGAATTTAAGACAAAAACAGAAATTATTTTCCATAATTAATTCATTTTTCATTGAGTAAGTTATGGGTTCATTCTTAAAAAAATCAATTTTCGTTTAATTACAATTGAAATTGAAGTTTTCGTTCAATCTTTTCACAGCGATTTTATGACGTTTCAATTTTTGCGAGTCTGGAATATTTTTCATATAAGCACAGTATTCATTTTTTACCAACCCGACCGAACCGTCGCGCGTAACTTTTTGCGCTCGACATTTGCCGTCCTCGTCAGGTGCAGTTTTCCCAGGTGCAGTTTTTATTTTCTCGAAACTTGACCCAGCCAAACTGACCTGATTCCAAATGTTTTCGTATCTTCTCGCGATCGTATAACTGTAATAAATGATGAAATCGATGACAAAACTTTGTTGAATGTATATAACAATTTGTTATCAACAAACCTCAAGTTCCGATGTTTCCTTTAGTTCGTTCGGTTCGCTAGCATCGGCCGGTAAATCCCTTGATTTGCTAGCATCGTCCGGTAAGTCATAGGATTTGATAGCACCCTCCAACAAGTCACTTGATTCGTTGACACGAACACTGGCAGCGTCCGAAAAGTCAACGAACTCACGAGGCGGCAGCAATGTCCTTCGATCTCGTCAACTCCTCTTTCAATGCCATATTTTCGAAGGTGGATTCGAAAACATGACTGTTTCTTGTCATTTCCAGGACCTCGTTATTCACAACTTTGCCCTGCTCATTGACTTTTTCGCGATGTTCGCTTCGATTGATTTTTTCAGTTGTTCGGGTTCGATTGATTGTTCCTTTTTCGCAGCGATATTTTCCTTTCCTTTCCTTTCCTTGCATAATTCATCTGAATTCGCTTCAAGTTTTCCGTTCTTGTCCAATTCCTCACTGACTTCCGCTTGTAACGATTCGATTCGAAGTTGCAATTCCGCTACCATCGCCAAATATTCTTTTCGCGATTTATTGAGCTGCATCTCGAGTGAAGACTTTTCGTCTGTGTTCGATTGTATGATTCCCTTTAATTTCTCTATTTCTCGATCCTTACTCGCACCTCTTTTTTTCCATTCTTCCAAATTTGCCTCCAATTCAGCACTTTTGACCGCAGCTCCATTGCAACGATTCAATTTGACGACCTAATTCTGGTACCATCACATTGACCTTCCCATTCAAAGCATTTAGCTGCTTAAAAAGTCGTAATTTTTCGGTGATGTTCGATTCGTTGGCTTGCTTCAATTGTTTGAATTCACGTTCCTTGGTCGCTGCGATATTTCGCAATTCATCGGAATTCGCTTTGAGCTTTCTGTTCTTGTCCAACTCTTCATTCACTTCCGCTTGTAATGATTCGATCCGCAGTTGCGATTTCGCCACCATCGCCAAATATTCCTTTTGCGATTCATCGAGCTGCACCTTGAGTGAAGATTTGTCGTCTGTGTTTGATTGGATGGTTTCCAGCAGTTTCTCTATTTCTCGATTTTAAGCCGAATCTGCCTGTAAATTTTCGCTCTCGCGTTGCAATTTTTCGAACTCATTTCGAAATTTTGCTAACTCAGTTTCGGATTTCATATGCAGTTCGGACGTAGCATCGACACCTTTTTTTAATGTATTGATGAGATCAACGTTAATTTGGGCCTGTTGGTCCAAAGTTGATTTTTCTCGTTTCAAGACTTCGATTTCCGTTTTCAGTTTCAGTTTTCCTATCTGCTGGTCTTTTTCTTTGAAAGCCAAAACGTGCAGTCGTTCCGATCCGGTATCCAGGAATGATATGCTGCTATCCAACCACTTTGTCAAGTTGTCGATCTTTTTGTGTATCTCAGCTATTTCTGATGCGTAAATTATGTGAAACTAATAAAACTAAATTCGATCGGAAAATGAATCCGGCCCATAACATTTATCTTCCGATTCATAATTATTGATCGATTGATTCGATATCCACCGAATTATAATTCCACTTCCGGACAATTATATATTTGTTTAACAAACAATATATATAATTAAATATGGATTACAATTTCCGGTAAATTACATCGATCAAATTCGGCTGGACGGTACTTTCGAATTCGGGTATTGGTTCTACTTTGTAGGTAGGAACGAATTTCGCGCGCCACGAAATTCCTATTACAGAGTAGGAGACACGAAAAAAAATAAGTTTTGCGTGATGTGTGGAGTACGGGTAGCCAAATTTTTGGCGTGCGAAATCTGAAAGCGCAAAAAATTATTACTTTGGGAGGGTCCGGCATTTGGGACGCATTTCTTTAATCAAAAATGAAAATATTTCAAAAGAATTTTTTGCCTTTCGAAGCTGTAAGCGTCACCCAAATTGATATCAGTTGTTTTGGAAGAAGAGACGAGGACTTGCGTCACGTTTTCCTTTTAAAAAGGGTTTTTGTTGTGATATCAGTAGTTTTGGAAGA
>CM055405.1:734591-753433 GCA_029228625.1 Pseudolycoriella hygida | reverse complement strand
AGACAAGGTGTACTGATGAGTCGTAAACGACGAAATCAGCACTTTTAGTTTTTCGATTTTTGTTAAACAATTGGAAGTAGGATGACGAATTGTGAGTGGCTTTTCGTTCCTAGGCACACCCAGGCTTCATAATTTGGGCAGTTGTGAATTTGGTGCCGCCACGAATCGTACATAGAAGAATGGCAAATATGACGTCACCCATATTCGATGAATTCTGTGTACAAATATCTGAGTCTGACTTTGGACGGAGATATAATTAGCACCAGAAGAAATCCTAATGGTAAAATGCAAGTTACCGTTAGGCGTGCTTCGGAATTCACGTTAAGTATGTGGTCCAAAAATGCCTTTCGGTAAAACACATTAATGGGGCAAACCGGCATTTTAAGTCCTGCTAGCTTCCGCCCTAGTACATCATCGATGGCACTTGGTTTGTGTGCAATTTACCACTGACACAGTAAAAACGTCGCTTATGAAAGGATCTCTAAGAGATTCCATGTGAGCAGAAAGCTCATAAAAAATTGCGGAACTAGTAAATAAAATGATCTAGCCTCTGACCCGGACGGGCTCAAAAATACCCAAATTCAATCCCATAAAAGCTTTCTTGATTACCATTCAAAGAAAAAAAAGATTTTAAAAATGATTGAAATGTTTTACCCGATTTATCGTGATGATAGTCGAACGGACGGACGGCTAGCGTTTTTTTGTTGCAGATTTGTCCCCAAAACGAAAAACTAACCAACTCCCGGGTCGGAATTCCCCTGGTTACAAATGTTCGTGGTAAACGTAATAGACCACTTTTTGTGGAGAACTTCGTTCTTCGTACGGAGCTAATAATGCTACGAAATATCTAACAATCGTCCGAAACAGGTACACTTGGTATACATACAACTTTACATGTCACAAAATCAGAAACAAATTCTAAAATTCCCTAATTTTCGTTCCCGCTGCATGTTGTTTTAGAATCAAACTGGGGTGTTGTTGTTTCTTTACCACAGTTCTCAAAATATTCGTTTCAACTTCTTTAAAAAGTCTAAAATCGGAAGCAGCAAACTTCGAAAAACAAAAACATAACTAAATTTTCTGTTAATTTCGTTCATGTTCTTCAAAAAAGATTATCTAGTTGGAGAATTAAAATCTTAATATTTCAATTGCTTTTTTACAGTACCTTGGTTCCGCCCACCGGAATATAGAAGATTCACACAATGGATTCGCCCATTTGGACTTAGATCAGATTGAATTCATATCTGAGCCTGAACTAGCTTCACTAGAGGGATATGAGGTCCTTATGGATTTCGACTTGGAATTAGTAAGCTAATAACCAACAAATTTGTTGTAGTGCTATAACTTGTGATTTTTAGATTCTTTATAAGTTCAGGAAACTTTTTAGTTAAAACAAATTGAATGAAAACTAAAGATATTTGGACATAGGTCTTAAAGCGAAAGTATGGAACTCCAATGTCAAATTATATTCCGAAAATTAAAGATCAAAAGCTTTTTTTAGTACTATTGCACTTAAAGAAAATTTGTCTTCAACAGGCGCGGTACTTATTGTGGATTAAAGTCCACCCTTGCACCAACATTATAGTACCCTTCATAATTCCTTTATGACAGACAAAGCGTCTTCATAAGATTTTACAAACTAAAGTGCTGATTTCGTCGTTTACGACTCATTACTACACCTTGTCTACTAGACCATGTGTATATCAGCACACTCGGTCACAGAATGATGGCTTCTATCAACAGCGCTCTTTCTTATGTACCACCTGAATCCAAACGAACGTTAGGTGAAGTAGTGTTAACGCCTTGAACTACAGGAATTTTGAATTCGTTTGGTTATTTTGCATTTGGAATTATTTCTGCTAAGCAGATTAACGACTATCTAAGATTGTATAAATTTACGAACTAATTCCTGTACTTCAAAGGGTTCTAAACACTTTTTCACCTAGTCGATCGTTTCGATTCAGGTGGTATATAAGGAAGTGCCATGTTCATAGAAGTCATCATTCTGCGACCGAGTGTGCTGATATGCACATGGTCTAGTAGGCAAGGTGTACTGATGAGTCGTAAACGACGAAATCAGCACTTTAGTTTGTTAAATCTTATGAAGACGCTTCGTTTGTCATAAAGGAATTATGAAGGGTACTGTAATGTTCCAAAAATTATTAGATTTTTCGCTAAATGGTGGGTTTGGTCTTACGTTTGTAATTTGTCCATTCCAGGTCCAGGAGTAAAGAGGATTTTGGTAAACTTTTCTTCCTTGAAACATAATCAAATTTGAAATATGAGCAAAATAAGTCAAGAACTTGCGAAGATACAGTCGAAAAAGTTGTCAAAAACATGGTTTTTTGAGGGTCGATGAAACTCTTTATATGGACCTCTGTAGGCAATTTCTAACAGCACTACATTTATATTTTTGCGACTTACTTGAGGCTCACAACATGTTATACAGGCCTCCCAATAATTTTCACCGTGTACGAAAATCGGACATTTCATCTGAAAATTTCGGGCATTTTATCAAAAAATTTCACACAATTTCGGATATATAAAATGTCCAAGATTTTTTTGAAAGAGATTTTTTGACCCACCGTTAGGCAAAAAGGTTTTACCCTTTCATTGACCTCAATTTCTTAAAGCCATCACGTTTTATTGTACCCGCCACTCTTCCCCTAGATATGACGATTTTTTGAACGGCTTCAACAGTACAATGAAGATACTCCTTACATCTGAGATTGTTTTCTTTTCATTTTTCTCGAAAATTACGTTGTTTCCAACTAGAGGCATTTGGTAAAAAAACCAAAACAGGACAAATTTTTTTGCGAAAGTATTGCTGAGGTTATTTCAGTCATGAAAAACAAATGCAAGGGAAACATATGTATCAGAATGGATATGGCAAACAAAGTTGATGCTACGAAAAGACTCGAACGTATTTTAGTAAATATTGCCTTATCTCTCAAGTGTATGAAATTGCGTCTACATTAAATTGTATTGGAAATTGCCGAAAGGGCAATATTGAAAAACCCGTCTGAAGCAACGGTGTGAAAAAACCCTTTCGAAAGCACAATGTTGTAAACGAATCAAAATAATTGCTAATTTTGATAGCAATTTGCCATCAATAAAACCACATTGAACAATTCAAATTCGATGTTTTATTGATTGAAAAAGGAGCTTCAAAATCTACAAGAAATAAAAACAAATAACATCGACTAAAATAAACACATCAATTTCTCTTACTTTTAGCATCATACGTAATATTCGTATTACAACGTTCAATAATTTCTATTTAATTCAAATGCAAATCCTTTAGAAAAATATCAAAATTAATTTATGAACACATTTCAAAAAATTATTAATTTAATCTTACTTTTCAGGAACTACAAAACCACAAAATTTTGCATAATGCACTTGCTAAGATAGTAAGAATAATTTTGGATTATTTAATTAATTCAAAAAAAACGTTGATTAATATGAAATTCCCGAATTTTATATTCAACAGCGTGTTCATTCGTCGGGAAAAATCTTGCTTAATTCCGCCAAAATAATGTCAAAATTATGTTGTCTCCAATCAGGCAATTATTTCAGATTTTTATTGCAGAGGTTGTCAGTGTTGTCGAACAATCTCACCCCCGTTAACTGATTTTATAAATCAAGCTTAACTTAATCTTCTCGTCGCACATCTAAAACAGCCAAATTAGATACTAGTCGTCGAAAAATCGTCCCAGTGGCAGTTCGAACCCTAACACTACGAACTTGACCAGTCTTGTCCATGAATGTTTCAATAACCATACCCTTGGGCCACGTATTGCGTGGAAAGTTTTTGTCGACCAAAAGAACTACGTCTCCAACCTTTATAGGTTCAATCTTTTTGAACCATTTGGTACGTCTCGTTAAAGTTGGCAGGTACTCCTGAACGAATTTTTGCCAATATTTATCTGTCATCATTTGTACTGCCCTCCAATCATTACGTAAAATATTAGATTCGGTGAATTTTCCAGGAGGCTTGCTTCCACATGATGACCCGAGAAGAAAGTGATTTGGCGTCAATACCTCATCGTCAGGTGAATCTAATGAAACATAGGTTAAGGGCCGTGAATTTACCATATTTTCTATTTCGATGAACAAACTTTTTAGCATTTCATCACTTGGATATCGTACAGTCAAAACTTCATCAAGACATGTCTTCACTATGCCCACCATACGTTCCCATATTCCACCCATATGCGCTGCGGTAGGAGGGTTGAATGACCATATGATTTCGAAAGAAGAAAAGTTTTCTTGTAATTCATCTTGATTCAATTTCTCCATTTCTTTACGTAAAATATTGTTAGCGCCGTGGAAATTTGTCCCATTGTCTGAATATATTTCTCTGGGAGTACCTCGTCGTCCAATGAAGTTTCGAATTGCCATAATGCATGTACTGGTATCCAACGAATGTGCGATTTCCAAATAAGTGGCTCGGGTGGTTAAACATGTAAAAATTACACCCCAACGCTTTTGTGTGCCTCGATTGACTATAACTAAGATTGGCCCAAAATAATCGATTCCAACGAATGTGAATGGTCGTGTAAAGGTGGCAAATCTTATTTTTGGAAGTGAGGCCATTTGAGGAATTCTTGGTGAGGCCGCAGAGTTTTTACATTTTTGACAACTGTTCCGATTTCCGTTCAAAACGACTCGCAATTTCGGTATCCAATATTTTTGTCGAATTTCATTCAAAACTGTTTGATAATGAAGGTGACGAAACTTTTTGTGATACCAATAAACGATGAGAAACGTTAGATAATGATCTTTTGCTAAAATTATCGGCCGACGAGCTGATTCGGAGATAGAATTTGCATTGTCGAGTCTTCCCAAAACTCGAAGTACACCAAATTCGTCCAAATACGGCGAACAGGTTCGAATAATGCTCGTTTTGTCGAAATCTTTTTGTTTGTCCAAAGATGTTGAAGCATTCCATCGTACAATTGCCAATTCTTCTCGAAAGCAATCATATTGAGCTTGGGTGTAGAGATTATTTTCTGCTGCAAAAAGCTCATCTCTAGAAATAATGCCAAAATAACGACTATTGCGATCCAATTTAGAATTGTGTACAAATCGCAAAATATATGCCATCGTTCGAATTAATCTTTGCCAATTTGAAAAGCGTTCATATTCAATCAATTTGTTTACTGCAACTTCCATATGTGTTAGCAAATAATACGGCCTTAGTTCTTCTTCCGTTGTAAAATCTGGCTCGTCCAATTCGAAAGAAAAATCAGAATTTTTGTCTCTTAAAAATGCAGGACCTACAAACCAACGAGAAGATGATTCTATTTCAGGCAAATTTTTTGTTTTGGTTGCTTCATCTGCGACATTAAATTCGGACGGAATCCAATGCCATTGAATAATTATTTTAGAATCCAAAATTTCACCAAGACGAAATGCCACAAATTGAGAATAATGTCTAGGTTCATTCTTCAGCCAAAACAGAACGGTTTTTGAATCGCACCAAATGATAATTTTTTCAATGTTCAAACTAAAATGACTGTGAATAATACTTTCAGCGAAACGATTTCCAAGGACAGCGGCCTGTAACTCCAAGCGAGGAACAGAAATAGGTCGATTCGGAGCAACTCTCGATTTTGCGTCAACAATACAACTATCGACACCTTTGTCACTTTCGACACGAAAATAGGCCACAGTTGAGTATGCTTCGATACTGGCATCAACAAAAACGTGATGTTGAAGTGATTTTGGAAGCTTCGGTGACATATGTTCAGAATACAAGCGAGGAATATGAAGTGATTCCACTTTCATCAAATGATGAACCCATTTCGACCATTTGATTACCAATGAGTCCGGAAGTGGAACATCCCATTCGATGTTATTCCTCCAAATTTCTTGAAGTAAGACCTTAGCGTGCAATATGAGATGTGTGAGAAATCCCAATGGGTCAAAAACTGACATGACAATCCGTAACACCTCTCGTTTAGTCGGGCAATAATTTTCAGCTAAACATTTCAGTTTTATGAATTTAAGAGAATATGTAAATGTATCAGTTTTAGTGTTCCAATACATGCCTAAAATGCGTTCAATGTTTAAGTCTAATTTGTCAGCCAAAATTTTGTCACTAAATTCGGAACTTCCATTAATGGCTTCGAGGACTTGCCGATTATTTGAAATCAAATTCCCCAAATCAAAATTAGCATGCCTATGAACAAACAGAACATCTTTGATTAACTGTACAGCCGATTCGACATCATGAGCTCTTTCTATCATATCGTCTACATAATGCCCTTTGGTGATCGCAACAAAGGCTCTTGGGTGTGTCTTCTTGAACAATTCAGCGTTCTTGTTCTTCACGAATTGAGCAATGGATGGCGAACATGTTAATCCAAATGGCAAAACTTGTACGACATATACTTCTGGCGGCTTGTCAACGTCTCCATCTCGCCAAAGAAAGCGTTGTGAGTCTTGATCAACAGATTTTACAAAAATTCGGTGAAACATCTCGATGATATCAGTGCTTAATCCAATGGTAGCTTCACGAAACCGTCGTCATATGTCAGGAAGTGGTTCCAATTGATCTGGTCCAGTCAATAATTGAGAATTCAATGAAATTCCTTTCACTTTAGCAGCACCGTCCCAAACTAAGCGCAATTTATCAGGTTTCTTTTCATTAAAAACTGGAAAAACTGGCAAATACCACGTACGAGGACCATGATTCTTTAGTTCTTGCAATGTCAATTGTCGAATGTACTTTTTATCTAAAAAGTCCTTGAAATATGCACACATACGTTCGGCCAAAATCGGATTTTTCTTCATTTTGGACTCTACACACTCTAATCGACGTAGAGCCATATCGAAACTTTCAGGCAATTTGACGTCATCTGATCGCCATAACAGTGCAGCTTCATAATGATTGTCATTTTTAATTGTTGATGATTCCAAAATGCTACGAGCGCGCAACACCTTTTTTGATTCGATAATTCGTTCCGAAATTTTCACACCAAAATTTTCGATGGAAAAGAATTGTTTGAAGATTATCATCTAACGATTCGCACATATTTAAGCTAATTCGTTTCGACGAAACTTTCGAAATTGTACTGTCATTAGGCCCTTGAACAACCCAACCAAGACGAGTTCTGCAAGCAATTGGCTGTCCCCAGTCACCTTCCACTGATTCGAGAGACACAATCAATGACGAATGATGTAATCCAATAATCATTTTCGGAATGGCATTCTCATATGGAATAATCGGAATTCCATCAAAATACGAATGTTGACGAAGCCAATCCTTAGTGATAGATTGCATGGGCAAGTCCAATTTTTTTACAGTTCTGACATCGTCCAAATAAAATGTTTCAGCTCCATCAAATTCACCACAAATTTGAAGGGATACTCGATTCGAGTTGGATTCAACTTGTGTTTCACCAAATGACCATTTCGTCTGTAACTGTAATCCAAGGATTTTAGCCACCGACCATTCCAATGTTGTCAAATTCGATCCGTCATCGAAATATGCATAAATCCTTGCCGATTTACCATCAAATCGTAATATCACTGGAAGGATTCTAATTTTTTGGTGCCGAAACCCAAAATTTTGTCAGTGTTGTCGAACACACAAAATTGACCCCCAAATAGACAAAAATGTTCGCCTCAATTTTTTCAACAACATAGCAAAAAACCATTTTTTTGTCTAGGGCCGACCTTAGGACAAGCAATTGCCTCGGACACACACTTCCATAGACAAAAAAGTTTCCCTTAATTTGCTCTGCAACAAAACAAAAAAAATTATTTTAGTTAGCGCCGACCTTAGGACAAGCCTGAGGTCCACTTTAGCCCTAAGCATAGGCACCGGGTCCAAATTTGTTTTTGAATGCAATTTGGTGCTCGGTTACCTCTCAAATAGAAAAGAAATCAACAAAGTAAGTGAGGATTTATTCAACTTATGTAAGCAAACACGTTTGGCCCGAGTAGAAACTCAGTTTTAGGGTCCTGACTGAGTCCAAGGGTTTCTAATCAAAAAATGTTCTTCCATAAAACGGGAGACAATCCTAGACCTTTCGATAAAATAAAAATTTGAAAATCGGAAGAGTTATGTACAAAAGACCAAAAACCACTTAAACGGCCCTAGCTGGGCGGCCCTTGGGCCGACAGTTCCCAAATTCGATCCCATAAAAGATATTTCGATTACCTTTCAGGAAAAATAAAGATTTTGAAAATCGGTTATCGCGGTGACGGACGGACTCTTATTTCATAATCGATGCTCTCCTACTACTCGCGGGTCGAAATTGGTGTGGTTCGAATTTGAGCAAAATCGGCCGAAAATTTTCGAAGTTGCTTACGGTCGAAAAAGTGGTCAAAAACGTGGACGGTTGCTGGATTTTTTGCACTTATATCTCTGCGAAGTTAGAACGGAAATCGTTCTTCAAAGCTTTGAATGAATGATGTGGACATCAGAAAATCACGAAAATAAAATTAGTGAAAATGAGTTGAGTGGTTCGATATTTGGTGGTTTTTCGAGAATATTTCTTAAATGATAAGGTTTTTTGTGCAATGGTTGTAAAGAAAAAGGAGGAAAACTTTTTGTCCGTGGAAGCATAGGTCAGAGGCCTCTCGTAAGCGCTCTAGGTCGGTAAATATTTTCGTACGTGTTTTTCAATATTGCCCATTCGGCAATTTCCAGTCCAATTTAATGTGGAGGTAATTGTATATACTTAAGAGTTAAGGCAATATTTACTGAGATACGTTCGAGTCTTTGTGCAACATCTGTTCTCTTTGCCACATCCATTCTGATACGTACGGGTCCTTTGTATATGTTCTTCATCTTATTTCATGACTACGATAACATCAAGAATACTTTTCCAAAAATGCTCCCCTGCTCGAAAAATACCATAAATGTGATAGTTTGCTTTGAGAAAGTACGCTTTCAAAATGTCATCCTTATTTACATTTTCACCATCCATCACTCTCAGTAGAGCGGATTCTCCATATCAAAATTTTACACGCTTAATTGAAATGTAATTTTAATTTACATATTAGAAATCTCTGGTAACACTAGATTAATGAAAATTTCAGACAATTACGGACAAATCTTCAAAATTTCGAACATTTCGGACAAGTGGGACCCCTGAACAACGTTACATGTTTTGTCCTCTTTTTGTCAATGTCATTCTAGACAGATTGATAAGCTTTTTGGGTTTATCAAGTTCCACCGTAGCACTCCAGAGTTTCCTTCGAAAAACTTGGTCATATGCCGTTTCAAAGTTAACAAACGAATGGAGTGAAATCTCAGCACTTCCCCATTATCTGTCTGAAGCTGAACAACTGGTCAGTTTTTGAGCGATCATTGGGGAATCCGCACTGATTTGCATCAGAGCTCTGCTCAGAGTACACCAGGAGACGCTGTTGCAAAATAGCCACAAATGTTTTGTATGCTGAGTTCAACAAATTCCTCTATAGTTGCTACATTTCAATTTGTCACCCATCTTGTACAATTTATTCCGAGTTCCCACTCCTCCGACATTCCTTCACTTTCTCAAATCTTCACATTCAGCTCATGTAACTTTGCACACAGCGCATCACCTCCATATTTCAATAAATCACTAGGCATTGGTCAGTATCGACTTTCCTATCCGATCCGAGGCTTTGCTGTTAGTTTTATAACAAGCTTTTTTATGGTGTTGGCTTATTAACCATGCGCCCAACACACTTCTTTTCTTTTTGGTCCACTTGCAAAACAAATTCAGCTGTGGCAGGTAATTTGTCTTCCGGCAATTTTATTTTTTCTGACTATCCCCTCCAAAAGTTTCGCATTACATGCATGTTTACCCCCCGCGGAAATCGATCCTAAATGTTTTACGTCCCTCGGGAGCGAAAGTGTATTACATGTAGCTGTTTCATTGTTCATACCTGAATTTTTCGTTTTGAACTCGTCGGTAACATAACATAACGTGTCCTTTTACTACTCGTTTTAGCCTTACTGGACTACTTGCTCATGAAGTTTTTTTTTCTTTTTTTTAAATTGTTTAATTGGTAGATTATTATTTTTTTTTTGTAACATAAATCGATTTAGATTGTAATATTGTATTTGTATGCTGAATTTAATTGTTATCAGTCAGCTTTAGATAGCCGTTGATAAATAAATTAATAATAAATAAAAACATTTCTAGTATACAAGAAAAACGAACAGAAAACATATGAAGGGACCCGTATGTATCAGAATAGATGCCGCAAACAGAGTTGGTGTTACGAAAAGACTCGAACGTATCTAAGTAAATATTGCCTTAACTCTTAAGTGTATGAAATTACGTCCACATTAAGTTGTATTGGAAATTGCCGAGAGGGCAATATTGAAAAACCCGTCCGAAGAAACGGTGTAAAAAAACCCTTCCGAAAGCACAAAATTGACGCCCAAATAAACAAAAATGTTCACCTCAATTCTCCCCACAACATAGCAAAAAAACAATTTTTTGGGTTAGGTCCGACCCTAGGACCGAACTAGGGCCTGGCCAGTAGTAGAAGCCTCGGGCACATACTTCCATACACAAAAATAGTTCCCTCAATTTGCTCTGCATAGCGTAGCAAATTGTTTTTGGTTAGGGACGACCATACGACAGACATGAGGCCCACTTGAGCCCCAAGCAGAGGCAAAAGTTTCTTCTATAAATTGTCGGTCGTGCCTAGATCTTTTAAACTTTCAGGCTGTGTGTGTGTGTTAAACGCTTCAAACGCCTTTCACTCGCGCACTGTTTATTTCGGCAATATTTAATCAACCCGTGATTGTTATTTTGTGAAATTGATTTGTAATAGAAGTTGAAGTGGTGTAGTTATTTTAAATTATCGAGTTCGGTGAAAACAGTACATAGATTGTCTGTGTTTTTAGTGTTTTAAAGTTGTAATTTATTATCAACGTAAATAACTACACAGGTTCAAAGTTATCTAATTAATTGGCGCGCTGTCTGCAACAGCTGTCAGGTGTTTATTTACTTTTAGGAGACTAGTAATCTGTCCCTGTAAAATAAAGCATTTTCGTCTTCTTTTTCTTTTGGGATTTTTCTTTTTTGATTAATAAAAAGAAAATACCCTACCAGGTAATAAATAAGGTTTATTTTACCCATTCTGCTTTTTTTTAGTTTGAACATTTCTAATTTGTTTTGAATTTGAATTGATATTGACTCTTTTTAGCTTGAATTGAAAGTTCATAGTCAATTGCTTGTAGTTGATTGAAAATATTTGATACGGTGAATCATGCCTCCGGCTATTAATTGTAGTAGGGACGATTGCCCACCTTCGAACGTGAAAACCGACTCTACTGTAAATTGTGGCAGATGTAACTCCTTGATTCATCTTTTGTGCATTGGCATTACAAGAACTGCCAGTGAAGTTCTTTTTCATGAGAACGTGAAGGTGTTGTGCAACGAGTGTCTGTCACCATCCTCAAAATCCTCGAATGCCAATGTATCGACTTCTTCTAACTCGATTGCGACCACGATTTCAAATTCTAATGCGTCGCCAATACCCAAAAGCGTCAGAACTAACAAGAGCTCATCTAACGATCCAGCTCAAACTTCTATTTTAGACTTTGCTCGGCCAACTCCAGATATCTTTCAACATTCTTCAGGAATTGATAAATCAAAAGAAATCTTGTCTCTGCTCCATGAGATCAAAGCGTCGATTCATGATCACCGCGCAGAGACAAAAACTTACGCGTTGGTTCTGAGTGAATTGAAAGACACCGGAGTTAATCCAGGCGTTAGAATTCAGCAGAGGAAGCCTTTGTTTTCTTCCGTTGCTGCGAGTGGCAGTATGGACGTTACGCCAACTGACGTGAATTTCCCTTCAATGTCTATGCTTTCGAATAAGCGTAAGCGCGTAAGGGACGTTGCCAAAACGCCTAAAACGCCTAAAAGGATTCGAACCGATGGCAAGAAGTACGACGTCAATCCGTTGATTCGCCAACGCAAGTTGACCTCTGGCACCAATCTAGACACCAACCATGGATTGGGTAGCCCGGTTAAATCTCGTCCACTAGTGAATAGGCTTACAAAATTCATTTACGTTTCTCGTCTTAAGCCAGATGTAACTGCGGAATTGGTTTCCTCGTACATGAAAACGAGAATGCCTGAACTTGATAATAATGATTTTAGTTTCAGACTTTTAGTGAAAAAAGATAAAAAGCTGGACGAACTTACGTTTATTTCTTTCCGGCTAAGTTGCACAGTTGAACTCTACGATAAACTCATCGATCCTTCTTTTTGGCCCTCTCATGTCCAAATTGGAGAATTTCAAGAATTTAAGGAAAAGAAGAGGACGTCATTGGATACTTTTTTACCGCCTACAACATCTCCAGCGACAACATCCACACAAGAGAACTCAGAGAATCGGAACGCCAGTTTCGAAAAGAACTCCAGTGGTAAAAGAAACAACCGCAACATAGCCTGCAAGGCTATGTTTCAGCCGCTTATTTCAGACTTTTTCAATCCTAAAGATAAGGGAGTGACATTCAACGCTGACATCGTAACTCATTCGCAGCCAATAATTTCGGCTACGACTTATTTTGATTCTGTTAATCCCATTAAGTCTGATCTATCCGTTTTAAAAAGTAATGTCAGGTTGTATTATCAGAATGTTCGCGGATTAAGAACTAAAACTGATGATTTTTCGAATAACTCTTTGACATGTGACTACGATATTATAGCACTGTCGGAAACATCGCTCAATTCGTCCTTCTATGACAGTGAATTGTTCAATCTTAAGCAGTTTTCAGTTTACAGAACTGATCGGTCTGCATTAAACAGCGTCCATCAGAGATATGGAGGTGTTTTGATCGCTGTCCGTTCATCCATTCCCAGCGAATGTATTCTAATGCCTGGGATCGACAACGTCGAAATGGTCTTAGTTAAAGTCCAGCTTCAAAATCATTCGCTTTTTGTTTGTTGCCTCTACATCCCTTCTGGCTCCTCTGTCAAAGTATACACCGAATATCACGATGCATTAGAAAAGACACTGAAATTTATAGACCTGGATGTAAATGATGAAATGTGTGTTTTAGGAGATTTTAACCTAACCCTTGTTGATTGGATTCCTGACCGTTTTAATGACAACATTGACTGCATTGATGACTTGATCAGTGGTCAAGACGAATCATGTGAAAGCAATGTGATGCTCCCCACTAATGTCGGTGAGGGAACGAAAGCCGATATCATCTATCTCATGATGAGTGGTAACCTTCATCAAGTTAACAGCGTTCGCAACTATTATGAAAAAGATTTTGGACCTCGTCTTTTACAGCAATCCGAATAACGCCAAAGTCATTAAATCTGATGTTCCTATGAGTCGAATTGATTTGTATCACTATCCTATCGAAATAGTTATTTCAGCAGACTTAGTTGAAAGAATCGAAAATATTGAAAGTGAGGAATCACAAAGTGAATTTAACTTCATTAAAGGCGACTATACTGGCCTAAATAACCATTTTCATTCTATTGACTGGAATCAACTGATGTCAAACGTTTCTGACGTTGATGACATAGTCAATGTATTTTACGATGTTTTGTTGGATGGATTAGAGAAATTTGTTCCGCTCAAAAAGAAAATGGTTATTAACGATCCACCCTGGTATAATCAGCGTTTACGTAATCTAAAAAATAGAACAAGCAAAGCTCACAAGCGATTTAAAAATGAAACAAACCCAGACGAAAAACTGAAACTAAAAATGAAATTTTTGTCCATTCGTAAAGAATTTCACTCCTTGCGTGACCAAGCCTTTAACAAATATTTAACTAACACCGAAGAAATGTTAACTTCTGATCCGTCAAAATTTTGGTATTACGTTAAGTCGCGAAAAAAGACTACAGGCTACCCTTCAATTATGTCTAGAGGTAATAAGAAAGCTGGTAATCCTAACGAAACGTGTGATCTTTTCACTGAATTCTTCGAAAGCGTGTATGTAGCTGATAACGAGATTAGTTCTGATCTATCGAAAAAAATGAACCCCATAGAAAAGCGCATTGACATTGGATCAATTTCTTTTGAGATCCAAGACGTTTTGAACCATTTGAGTAGTATAGACACGAGTAAGGGTGAAGGTCCTGATAAAATCTCTCCGATTTTATTAAAAGCCTGTGCTGAGAGTCTGTCATCTCCGCTACTTCGCATTTTCAACTCATCCCTCGAAACTGGAAAATTTCCAACAAGATGGAAGACTTCTTATATTACCCCAATTTTTAAAAGTGGTTCTAGAAGTAATGTCGAAAACTACAGAGGCGTAGCCATTCTACCAACAATAGGAAAACTATTTGAAGCCATCGTCACCTCTATTTTATCCACAAAGTTCAATCGAATAATTTCAAAGTCACAACATGGCTTTATGAAGCGCAGATCTACAGCAACAAATTTAGCTGAGTTTGTTAGCTATGCTACCAAAGTTATGGAATCTAGACATCAATTAGACGTCATTTACACCGATTTCCAAAAAGCATTTGACAGAGTCAAACATTCGATTCTTTTGCACAAATTGAACCAAATGGGTGTTCATTCGAACCTGTTAGCATGGATTGCATCTTATCTTAATGGGCGTTCACAATTCGTCAAATTAGGAAATTGCTCCTCTCGAATGTTCAACGTAACCTCTGGCGTTCCTCAAGGTAGCCATCTGGGCCCCCTCTTGTTCTTATTATTCATGGACGATGCTACTAAAGTCTTCTCTTCTTCAGTTTACTTAATGTATGCTGACGACTTGAAAATTTTCGCTAGAATCAAAAATGTTCTTGACGCAAGTGCTCTCCAACGTGACTTGAACAGGTTTCTACATTGGTGCAAAATCAACCAACTTTATTTGAACGTCGATAAGTGTAAGGTTATCTCCTTCACTCGAAAGAGATCCAAAATTGAGTTCGGTTACAATATCGACGATGTTGTGTTGACTCGTGTCAAGGTAATTAAAGATTTGGGAGTCCTCTTGGACCAAAAATTGACATTCAGTAAACACATTGAATATATAATTGCAAAAGCTTACTCAATGCTTGGCTTCGTCATGAGAACTTGTAAAGAATTTAAAAATATTAAAACTTTAAAAAGTATATACTTTGCCTATGTCCGTTCTTACTTAGAATATGTTTCAGTTGTTTGGCATCCTTATCAGGAACATTTGTTGACAGAATTGAATCTATTCAGAAAAAGTTTTTGATGTACGCACTGAGGCGGACGGTGAAACGGGACGAAAACCACAAGCTTCCTCCATATATTGAGAGATGCGATTTGATCAACATCGAAACACTCGCCCGACGCAGAATTAATGCCTGCGCACTTTTTGTATCCGATCTGATGAATGGCAATATCGACGCACCTAAAATTAAAAGCAAAGTCATTCGTAATTCTAGACCCACTCGTGGTGATGACTTTCTCGTTGTCAACGAACACAGGACAAAATATGGTCTTTATGAGCCAATCAATAACATGTGCATGGCATTTAACCGCTTTTCACTACTTTGGTTTCTAAACATACCACGTGTATCGTTCAAGATGACTATCAGGAAGTTAAAGATTGCGTATAAACTGAATGGTAAGACCAGAATTTCATAATCCATGTCAATATGACTCTATCTTTATTTAAACCGAACCTATGGTTCTCACTCTAATCAGAATCTGATTAGTCAACTCGGGTCTCACGACTCTCAAATGTAACTCTAAGTCACGTCGACTTGCAAAAACAGCTAGTCTAGCCGACTAGCTTCGGTAATCATTTTTGTTTCAGGTGGACCATTGGCTGCACGAGACGTTGGTGCTTGATAGAACATCGGGCTATTTTCTATTTTCGTATAATAATTGATTCCTGTATTATGATAACTTCTACTTAGAATTGTATAATTGTTAATAATGACGATGAGCAGAGGTGGCTACTGACTCCGACGGGTCGACTGGGTCGGCAGCTCACTTCCGGTTCTGCTCGTTATTTATGTTTTTTGTCATTCATAATTGTATGTAGTCAGGGGGCTTCGGCCATTGACGGAATAAATAAATAAATAAACAAAAAAAGTTTTTGAAAATCGGAAAAGATTTAGTCGAGTTATGTACAAAAAATACGTAGGGGCCTAACAGAGACTCGTTTAACAGAGACCCTAGCTAAGTCCAAGGACTCAAATAAAAAAAAAAAAAAATTCTTCCATAAATTGTCGGCTATGCCCAGGTCTTTCAAACAAAAAAAAATTATGAAAATCTTACTTGAGTTATGTGCAAAAGACCGAAAACCACTTGAGCGGCCCTGAGTCCGACAGTGCCCAGATTCAATCAGATTTAAAATTTTTTGAATACCTTTGAATACCTTTTAGGAAAAAAAAAAGTTCTTGAAAATCGGTTGAGCTTTACTCGAGTTATCGTGTTGACGGACGGACATTTTTTTTATTATTCATTCGTCATCTGAGGACCATGATCGATGCTCCCCCCTACTCCCGGATTGAAATTCGACTGGTAACAAACGTCGTGGTAAACGCAATAGACCCCTTTCGAAAAACTGCGTTCTTCGTACGGGTCTAAAAACCAAATGCCTCTTTGAACTGGACTTTTTTCCCTGGTCCATGCCTCCCATGATTCAAGTTCGAAGATGAGGAAAGTCGATCAAGTAGTTCCGGAGATATAGTCGAAGAAGTGGAGGTCAGACATGAAATTTCCGAGGGTCGGTAAACTTTTTCGTAAATATCTCAGCAAGTATAGCACGGAAATTGTTCATTTCGGTGTCAAATTAAAGCATTTGAGTCACAAAACTGGGGAAATCGGGTCATGGGTCTGGGCACTGTGACCAAATGAATGGACGAAATTGAGTTTTATTGACCATTTATGAAAACAGTTTTTCGTCTATATTTCCTTAACTATGCAATATGGAGATTTACTGTCTAAATAAAATAAAATTTTAGAGAACACGTTTTTCAGTGTTTTTGCGAGAAATTGCCCAATCCTGGAATATGACCATGTCTAGAATTAGGCGGTATGAACTAGAACATTTTAGAGAAAGCATTTTTAGGATTTCTTGTAGAAACTACTTTAGTCCTCTTTGTGATATGGTGCAGGGGAAAACAATTCGGCTATCAGAATCAATGGTCTGAGACGTACTTCTGTAGGGCCTTCGACATTACCTTGGGCAATTTCTATGGATCTTTGAAATTCTGATAGTAATAAAAGAACAGAAAACATTAGATTGTTTTCTTATTTTTATATTTAGATGCGTTCGAGTCTTTTTGCAACATCTATTCTGTTGCACATATCTATTCTGATACGACCCGTACGTATTCACAATATTCTTACATTTTTTGAACGAACTGAATGTTTGAAAAGTAGGTAAGTAATATTACATGCACAAAAATAAAAATTTCGAAAATTTACACAGACAAAATTTCATTTGTTTTTCAACACACTACGACAACAAAGTCGACGACCACGCAATATTATCGTTCAGAAAATGAAAGACTATATCGTTTACGCTATCGTAACTATGTTACGATGTTACCGCGTGTTATAAAAAATCCCGTGTGTTTTTAGAATAACATTTGAGACAATTTCAACTGGAATGCTGCTAGAGTGATTTTATTCCTTTGCCTTAGGCGATAAACATGCATATAATGCTCAGCCAAAAAAAACTTACATTGGATGCTTGGAAATCATTCATTAATTCGGAATCAGCTTTGTGAACTCACCAACTCAGTCGTGTGTTTGGTTCGTATCACAAAATTAATCCCTCATGTAAAGAATGATTCGTCACAGCTGTAGTCCTTCATACAAAAATTTTAGCTGTGACTGATAGTTTTGGAAAAATAGAATTACCTGGAGACAAATTACCTGCTACAGACAGCTGTTTATTTGAGATCTTTTTTGTCAATGCCGCTTAGGCAAATCACAAGGTTAGCGTTAAAACACAACTTGCTTGAGTGAAAGTAGTCCGTCCGACTAGGACTGTGTATGCTACTATTGTCTCTTGCGTTGAGATCAATCGCCACCATGGTCACCATCCCATCTTGATAGCGCATAGCTTCTTTCGCCCCGCTCTACACGTGACGTTTAGACACTAGGTGAAGGCAGCCCCTCTTATCCTTAAGCTAAGTGAACCACATTATCACACCAGCGTTGGTTACCTTGTCGTTAATGGGGAAACTGTAACAGGTGTCACCACGGGTAGGGTAGGATGTAGGAGTTTGTGCTCGCTATCATAACGTCATCGCGTTTTTACTACACTATTATTAGTGAAACTAACTTGATGAACGTAAACAAAAAAATATATTTTTAAGCCCGACCTTCAATTTTCAATTTTGAAAACCCGATTACAAGAAAAAAACTGAACCAGAAAAAAAACAACCAAAAACCCGTACGTATCAGAATAGATGTGGCAAACAGAATAGATGTGGCAAAGACATTCGAACGCATCTAAATTTACAAATGAGGAAACAATCCAACGTTTTCTGTTCTTTTATAACTGTAAGAATTTCAAAGTTCCATAGAAATTACCCAAGGTAATGTCAAAGGCCCTACCGAAGTGCGTCTCAGACCATTCAAATCGAGAAATGGTTATGTTCAGGGAATGGGTCATTTTCCCCTGAAACACGTGTTCTCTAAAATTTTGTTCTCCACAACTTTGCCTTTGGAAGCAACTTTCTACCTCTCATAGTTCTGGAGATTCGGATTATCCTGCCCAATTATGGAAGTGGCCATATACCAGGATTCGTGTTCGCTTAAATTTAATTCTCTACAACTTCGCCTTTGGAAGCAGCCTTCTAACTCTCATAGTTCTAGAGATAATGGTCATCCTGCCCAATTATGGAAGTGGCCATATACCACGATTGGGCCATATTTTTCCAAGACCCTGAAACACGTGT
>CM055405.1:700087-721883 GCA_029228625.1 Pseudolycoriella hygida | reverse complement strand
TTTCAATCAATAAATGCAACTTTTGCTGAACGGCCTTGCCGTTTTTTACTAATTTAAAATATTCTATGACAAAATCTGTATGGCTTATTGCCTCAACAAACGATAAAGTTGAAATATAATGTGTTTCACTCATTGCAATAATTAAAAATTAGTAGTAAAATATAAAAATTGTAAATTTTTTCTTACAAAAAATCTAAGAGAAATTAACACGATTCGACTTAACTTTAATATTGGTATGATTTACAAATTAATGTTTAGGAACAAAAAGCGGGTAGCATTATTCATAACAAAAAGCGAGCAATTATTCTTTAGAACAAAAAGCCAGCAAATAATTTAAAATTCTCGTTACCATACGAACATTTGAATTCGGCTATTTTTAGGCTCATACAAAGTATACTGGACTTATGCGTTTGAAAATTTCTTTTGAAAATTATTTTAGAAATTTTTTTTGAAATTAAAAAAAAAAATTAAAAATTTTTTTTTACATTTTTTTACAATTTTTTATTTGAGCTAAGGCTATAATATTGGTTATTGAATTTCTTGTTAAAACGTTTTTCTGAACAAATTTTTTGTAATTTCTATGTGTTTTGCATTTCTTTTTACAAATTATTTTGAAATTTTTTTTTGAAAATTTCCTTTGTTTAAGCGAAAACGATTTTTTCAAAAACAAAAAATAAAATTTATCTGCTCTATTCTTTCCTAATTTTCTCACTGCATTTTTGCACTTGAAATCTTCTGTAAAAAGAAGTCTTTGGATCGTCATTCCCCAGGCGCTGCTCATGTCAATGATCCTAGTTACATTTAACAAGGCCGCTTTGTTATAATTTTTAGACCCGTACGAAGAACAAAGTTCTTCGAAAAAGGGTCTATTGCGTTTACCACGACGTTTGTAACCAATCGAATTTCGACCCTGGAGTTGGTTAGGTTTTCGTTTTGGGGTTTAAATAAGAGAAATCAGCAAAAAAAGATGTGCGTCCGTCCGTCCCTCCGTCATGACGGTAATAATAATAATAATCTGCCTCTACAACCCATGAAGGGTTTTGGGCTAGATCATTATTATTTACTAGTTTCGCTAATTATTGTGACTCATTTTTGAGATCTTTTCATTACCAGAAATGTTTTTGCAGTGCCCTAGCTAAGTCCAAAGACTCAAATCGAAAAATGTTTCTTCCACAAATTGTCGGTCATTTACAGATCTTTTAAACAAAAAAAAATTTTGAAAATCGGTAAAGATTTACTCGAGTTATGTACAAAAAACACATAGAGCCCTAGCAATGTAACAAACGTGGTAGTAAACGCATCAGACCTTCGTACTTCGTACGGGTCTAATAATTTATTGTATTTTCAAGATTTATAGGATTTATTGATGTGAGCACCCATCGGTCGTCACTACAAGGTTGTTATGTAATATGTTCCAAATTTCGTCGATTTGTTAACATTTTTTGAAAGAGAATTTTCCCAAGGATTTTTAATGTTACGATTTGGTAAAAACTTGTTGCTGACCGCTTTTTTATTCTGTCCGCTTTTTTTTGATCTGCCTACTTTTTTTTAATCTGCCCGCTTTTTCACTCTGCCTGCTTTTTTACTCTGACCGCTTTTTTACTATGACCGCTTTTTTACTCTGACCGCTTTTTTACTCTGACCGCTTTTTTACTCTGACCGCATTTACACCCGCTTTCCGTTAAAATAATACCGACGGGATTTTCTATACAGTAACACGATATTAAAATCATTTCTGCGTAAGCAAGCTCGAAGTGAAAACGCAAGTTGTTTTCGGAGTTTTAATGTAAAATTACAATAAAATTGAAGTAATGTAAAAAAAATTGGTGCCCTTTCAAAATTCGGTTAAATTTATCGAAGCAAATTACTTTAATATAAGTTCTTTAATAATGGACAATAGTATTGAAGGATGCGGTGAGTTTTTTTACACTACATTAGTCTTGCTAAAAAAAGAAAGCAAGATTCTATTCGCAAAATATTTTTTCGATTTTTTAATTTTTTTACGTTTCCTTAATTTTTATAATTTTTCTGTTTCCTGATAGGAAGTCTATCAGTGCAACTGTATATAATGTTGGCGCTACAGTAGTAAAGCGACATGATGCGAGTCTTACCACCGAAGAATTTACTAGAACTTGTTTCGTAGACTAAAGAAATTTTATGAAATTTTAATTTCACCCTCTTTCCACATAATCCTTCGACTAATTTTCTCCGGATTCTACTGAAAATTTTAGTTCGAACTGATATTTCAAATTAAATATGAGTTGATATGAAACATGAAAATGGACATAATCGACAATTTTTTTCTTTTTTTCTTCCTAACAAAAGTTCTGAAATCAGCAGTGTTTTTTTAACACTTCTAGTTTTCGCGCGTAACAACCTTCATTAAAAAATTTTACGAGAAGGAAATTAAACTTTTTTTGCAACTAAAGTCGTCACTTCTTTTTTTCGTTCTTTTGGAAGTAGACCACTGTTCCGATGTCGGACGTCGGATGTCCACTTAAAGTATTTTTTCGGCGGATCAATAAATTCCATTTTCAATTGTTCATAGAAACAGTTCTCCTACTTTTCTACAATTTCAATAATAGAAAAATTGCAAAGATACAAGATTTTACAATATTTGCTAACGTTTTCTATTTTTTCAAATCTTTTCGAATATCCCTAAAAATTTTTACGAATCGAGGATGAAAGTATACAATGTGAGTTAAAGCGCTGGTCGAATTTCTTGAAATAAAGTCAATTTTCTTATTTTATATGTGAACACCTCGGTTTATACAAATAACTGATTATTACAAATATTGATTCAAAACATCTTTTTTTCATTTGGCTAAAGCACTTAAAAATTTCTCAAGCTTCATTTAAGAAAAATCTACTTCTAAACTCGAAAAATCAAAAGTTTCGCTAAATTATGAGGCCATCCATAAGTCACGTCAGTCTTTTTAGATGATTTTTCAACCCCCACTTTACCCCTTGTAGACGTCAGCTATTTGAAACATATGCTTCGCGGTCCCATAAGAAACCCGTGCAATCTATTAACGTTGCAAAGATTCTCGACCCAGGGACTGTCGAACAAAAATAAAATTATTGAAATCGGTTGAGATTTGATCAAGTTATGTACAAAACATTCAAAACCGTTGAAACGGCCCTCTCGGGACGGCTCTTCACCCAAACATGCCCATCTAAGATCCCAAAACCACTTTTGATATTACCTTTCAGGGGGAAAAGGACCATGATCGATGCTCCCCTTACCCCGCCCCCCCTCATACCGACTGGTTACTAACGTCGTGGTACGGGTCCAAAAATCTTTGAAGTTTTCATTTGAAAAAGAAACACCAAACAACGGCTCACAATATATTTTTGTTTAAAATTGTTGTTTTTTTCCTCGCAATATGAAAGAACCTGTCTATCAGTGGCATTTTACCGAAGTCGTTATATTTTTTACCCCGTCCTCTTTTCATCTAACCCCCCTGACGAGATGTATGGATTATCCCGATGCTGCTTTGTTAAAATATTTTTTGCTCCCGTTTGTTTGTTTACTTTGATATTTTGACAAATTGTTCAATTTTAAATGTTTTGATATCGGTATTCAGCAACTGCAAGAACTTCGGAATCCAGCAAGTACAGCGTAACATTATGGAAACAATCCAGCTATCCGAATATTATTCTCACGAACGAAGAGTGGTCATACATATTTGATAATGAGAAACACAGCTTTCGTACAAGCACGTATGTCAATTTTTTCGCAAAAAAATTGAATAGTTTAGGCATTTTTTGTGTTTTGGTTGCTGGTAATAAATATCGTCGAACTTCTTGTATCTTTAAGTGCAAACACGAAAAATGTACAAGAATATACAAACTCCTTTCGCCACTGAAAGACTTAAAATTTGAGATTCTCGTTGACGGGGATATCATTCATGACGCTAAAACATCTTTAACTCGTCCACTCAACGGTGATTTAAGAGAACAATCTAAGTCAGAGCTAAGAAGTATGGGAGTGGCAGAGTTTGCTGAAAAGCAAAGAAGAGCAGCTGATGGCAATCTCACATCTCAGGGCAATCTTGACACAATTAGATCGAAGGCAACGTATGAACATTTGAAGTCTGTAGTTTTATCTGAAAACGACCTTGACAAAGACCATATTATGGATCTTTCTAAAATGCGCGATAAACAACTAGATGAGATACGTCACCATATTCCAGGGTCAGAAATATATATTCAGCAAGTGTCTAGCAATCCTTTTTATGTTCATGCATTTTCGGCTTCCCAAACACGAATACTGAAACTTTTACTTGATAGTGAAACACCAGTCACAATTCATGTGGATGCGACCGGTAGTATCATTAAAGCGCCTAAAGATGTCGAAAAGAGAATATATTACTATGTAGTGTCAGTGGCCTTGCAGATACAAAAAGAGCCAGTGAAAATATTATTCCCATTATCTGAAATGATTAGTGCAGCGCATGATGCATTTACAATTGAAACTTGGTTCCGTAAATTCAAAGATCAGTTCGTAAGACAAGTTGGTATCTGGAAAGCTCCTGCTCATTTCGTTACAGACTTTAGCTTTGCAATCCTTAACGCTGCTGCTTCAGGGCTCAATAATGAAGAATTGATTGATTATGTCAACCGAGTCTACGATACAGTTACTTCAGCCAGTGAAGATAAGAAGACATCAAACACTACTGCGATTTCGATATGCTGCAATCATTTCATGAAGACTGCGGCGAAAGATATAGACACTCATTTTCCTGCATCTCAATCATCAACTACAGTTCGATCGTTTTTAAAGGAAGCTCTTGGATTGATGTTTAATATGACGGATCTAAATCTTTTAGGAGATTTTTATCAACATCTATCCTCCATTTTAAATTCTAAATATATCACAAAGCAAGTCAGCGAAGCTTTCAATTTTATCACCGCCTGTGTGGACATAACGGAAAAAGGAGACAAACTCCAAGTTGATGATGATGATGAGAACATGCAAATATTGGAATATGACGAGCCCAAGGATGATCCGATGTACAAACGATCCAAATTTTATAAAATGTTTGAAAAGTTGACATCGAGGCCAAACTATAACGACATCACAAAAGACTTAAATAACTTCTACTGCCCTAACTATTGTGACCTATTGATGAGTAAATATATACCCATCTTGCCTCTATGGACCTGTCTCAATTGCAAAAAAAGAAAAAGTAATTCAAATGCAGAGTCTTTGTTCAATATAGTTAAGAGTCGACTCAAACAAAACACTGGTACAATTGGTCGTCTACCCATTCGCTCTAGCAGATTTTTACGATTCACAAGAGAAATTATAAATGGAGTTGCTGAAGAGTTTCATGGACAACTGCCCCGATACAACTCCTGTAATAAAAAAAGAGAAAGGTCCGCATCGAATTCGCCACAAACTCCTAAACGAAGAAAAAACACACCTGGAGTCTCAAGTAATGTTAAAAGTCCTTCTATTCAATAATTTGTTTAACTATCTTATTTTCAAAATCAATATCTAGAAACTCCACGTACATCACATCGCAGCAGTCAAAATTTTAATACTCCGCTTCGTGCGTCCCAATCCACGACTCCGTATAACACGCCTAAATCTTCTCGACCACGACGTATCGTTGAATTGTCGTCACAATCTAGTAACATTGATACTTTTTATTTCTCAGTTCCAAGTTGAAATTTCATCAAATTTTTAGTAATTCCATATACTAACTCGCCTCGATGTACTCCAGAAACACCAACTTCCTCGTGCTATATAGGCGATCCGAATGCCTATTTTCAAAATCAATATCGAGAAACTCCACGTACATCACATCGCAGCAGTCAAAATTTTAATACTCCGCTTCGTGCGTCCCAATCCACGACTCCGTATAACACACCTAAATCTCGACCACGACGTATCGTTGAATTGTCGTCACAATCTAGTAACATTGATACTTTTTATTTCTCAGTTCCAAGTTGAAATTTCATCAAATTTTTAGTAATTCCATATACTAACTCGCCTCGATGTACTCCAGAAACACCAACTTCCTCGTGCTATATAGGCGATCCGAATGCCTATTTTCAAAATCAATATCGAGAAACTCCACGTATATCACATCGCAGCAGTCAAAATTTTAATACTCCGCTTCGTGCGTCCCAATCCACGACTCCGTATAACACACCTAAATCTCGACCACGACGTATCGTTGAATTTTCATCACAATCTAGTAACATTGATACTTTTTATTTCTCAGTTCCAAGTTGAAATTTCATCAAATTTTTAGTAATTCCATATACTAACTCGCCTCGATGTACTCCAGAAACACCAACTTCCTCGTGCTATATAGGCGATCCGAATGCAACCGAGTCATGGGGACCAAAGAAGAAAAAATCGGAAAAGCCACACAATTACTTCCACTCTAACCTTTTGAGAGAATTTGATTCTCCAAAAATTTTTAACCAATTGTTTCAAGTTAAGGACAAGCGCGTAACTACCTCATCGAAGTTGAAAAACCATCTTTTCGACGATCCAGAGAAATACCTCAATATAAGTGAGCGTTTCATCGTCGCTGCTTCATCTCTGGCAAAAGATGCCAAACTTCTTTCAAATTGCGACTTCAACACTTTACAACAAAATCAGACAGTGTCTCTTGCCTGCATTGAATTTCTTCTTGAGCTCTTTTCCAAGAAGCGCAAGGATATTCAGTTTATTTTCTTTTCAACAGCAAAACTAATTAGAGAAAAACTACCTCGAATTCAAAAAGAAAATGTCGTTGGCGTTATCCATGAGTCTGAGCAGTATTCACTTCTTCTAATCAATCTGAAAAAAAAATTCATTGCCCTTATAGACATTACGATGAAATATTCAGCTGACCGAATCTTAGATAACGTAATGGCATTATTGACACAACATAACAAAATATACAACACGAATTTTTCATTGCAAGAATGGAGTAATAAAAAAATGGAATATCCACATTTACAATACGGTAATATAAAAGACAGTGGAATTTATCTTATCCATTTCATTGAGAATTTGATAACCCACAACGTCATACCGAAGAAAGAATTCGATGTAGAACAATTTCGTTTAGCATTGTGTCATTACATTTTGAATAAGTCTGCATGTATGATAAACCTCTGCCTAATTTGTGGCAAGGCTGAGGACGAAAATATCGAAAACATATTGGTTAACTGGCTACAGTGTGAAAAATGCAAGCGATGGTGCCACAATGTATGTTTAAAATCCACAACATTTAATATTTCCTTCAATTGTATTTTATGTTCATTTTAAACTGATAACCTTGTTTCACTGCTTTTAAAGAAGTAAAACTTCCTTGTAAATATTTTTAAATCTGTTTTTAATTTCAGAAATGCTGTGATACTGTGCTCGTGGCACAGTCTAAAAAAAACCACGAATTTTTTTAGAAAAAAGATTTTGCTGTGGAGTGTAAATGCAATCTCCACAATGAATACTTTTGTCTTAAAAAGTTCGTCTTCCTACAGTGCAGTTATAGAGAGCCAATTTCAATAAAATTTTCTCTATGACACATAACCTTAGATAAATTTAGTTCTTAGGCAACAATTGATTCATTCGAATACTTACACTTCTTAGTTGCTCATCTTATTCAGTTTTGTAATTGTTTCCATTATGCTTCACCTGTAAAGTCAATGTCTTTGATACTTTGAATTTCACAATCTTATTGACCTTCAAAACAAAAAAATTTTTCCACTCACTTTTGTGATGTCACTAATAATTTGTGTTATCACAAAAACTTATACCACAAAAAATTATTAAGGCTTAGTTTTGTGATGTCAAAAAATTTATATCGAAAAATTTCTTACGAGCAGTTTTTGTGTTGTCACAAAAATTTATATCACAAAAAATTTATTACGCTCAGTTTAGTGATGCCACAAAAATTTATATCACAAAAAATTTATAACGCTAAGTTTTGTGATGTCACAAAAAATTTGTGACATCACAAATTTTCCATTACAAAAAACTTATCGACAAATTTTTGTGATATCACAAAATATTTGTGACATCACAAAAAATATATCGATCGATAAGTTTTTTGTGATATCACAAAATATTTGTGACATCACAAAAATTTATATCACAAAGAATTTGATGGTCTTAAAATGGGTTTTTCAGGAATTATCAAGAAACTTATTTGTTTAAAATTTGTATGAGATGTTCAGAAAAATGAAATGCATAATTTGCCGGCCTACTGATATAATCACTAACTTCATTTTAGACACAATGAAACCCAAAATTACTTTGTGACACTTTTTCATTTATTCGTTTCGTGATTTGTATTGTTTGAAACAATAGAAACTAAGAAACATGTGAAAGAGAGTAAATGTGAAAAAGTGTCGTTAAGTAATTTTGGGTTAGTTTACTCTGTAGAAAGCAGAATAACTACTCATAAAAATTGTTGGTAAATATCTAAGATACACCTTGTGCTTTTTGCATATTTAGCGGAGGTACGAGGTCGAGAGCGGAGAGGACCGAGTAATTTTTTTTGTAGTGGGACTGTGATTTTCGGACCAGCGACTATAGTATCGATGCGCTAGCTCCGATGCCTTGACCTTTTCGTACTTGAGATGGTTCCTGTAGAGCATGAACGTAGAACACTTACAGTGGTCGGTCCCAATCGGATCTCCTTTCGGCTCACAGGTTTCGCAAGTAGAGAGACTGATTTACATCAGTATTACTATGGCGGAACAGCGCCGGCTCGCGTCTCAAGTTAAGAGCTGTGCTTATAGACTAACAACCATCCTCGGACCAGCTACTTTACTTAAAATGTTTATGAATGTGTAAATTACCTAAGACAGTTGAAACACTTTCAACGTGAGAGTTACTTGTTTATTTTGATTCCTTCATGCTTCGATAGTGACTTTATCGTTTAAACGTGTTGTCAAATCATTTAGAATAAGACCTTGTCATGGGGTAGTGAATTGAAGCAGCTATGTAAGTTATGTACTAGCCTTGCTAGTCAGACTCTTTCTTGTGTAGTAATTGTCGCACACATTTCATTCTAACATGATAATGGTGGTTCTGGAATAGATAGGGGTTACAAACCTTTCGAAAATGTAAGTTGGAAATCTTGAATGCTATCACTGTTCAATTCAGTATAACGACATTCTCGCATTTTCTTTTAGGGGCCGTTCACAAATGACGTCACGCTTGCTATAAAAATGAGTATCCATAAAAAGGTCATAACTCATGCAGTACAGCAAATTTTGTTTATAGGACTCTGGCTACCTCCGAAACAGGGAGTGTGTTAGCCGGAGTACTATAAACAGAGTTAGCTGTCCTGACTGAGTTATGACCGTTTTATGAATCCTTATTTTTTATAGCAAGCGTGACGTCATTTATGAACAGCCCCTTATTTCTTTTTTACATCCATTAAACCACATCAAATTCCTGCAACATCAACACAAAATGTTAATCCGGAAACCAGATGAGCTCTTTGAAACCTGACAATTATCAAAATCAGGAAATTACATATCATCATGTCCAAATGAGCTCAAGAGCGCTAAAAGTAAATGGCCATCATTGCTGTCATTATATTAAGTTACAGGAGATTTGGTCATCCAATTAAATAGAATGCTTCAATACAACAAAACTTTCTCGTAGCGAGGTACTCAGTCTCTAGTGTTTTTTTGAGTATGCATAGCAAGGATCGCTGTTACTCCAATTTTAAAGCTTTCATGTGCGTTGGTTCAGACAACGTTTTGTTGTTCTGTTGATTTTATTCGCGAAAACCTCCAGAAACGAGTTTAAATGCTAGTGATATATATGTGAAAAAGTTTCTCCGACCATTGAAAAACTACTTCCATATCTCCAGAACAGCAAGCTGATTGACATATTGAGAAGAAATACTAATTTCATTAATTTCTGAAGTTTGGGTCGCCCGCGCACACAATTCTTCATGTCCAGCTACGGCTCTAGTTGGAGTTTTTATTCCCATCAAGTAACTAGTTCCATAAATAGCTTCTTATAACAATTCGACCAAAAACGGACTTCTCCATTAGAAATAGGACAAATCTGCCTTATTTCCCTCCGCATCAACTTCATTTGAATTAACTTAATGAAATAAAATCAAATCTGTCCGCGGTTGGCCAACATCTAATCTAAATCCGTGATTAAAAACTACCTGACATGACTGACAAGAAAAATGAAAGGATGAATTTCATTCCACTTTGACTTGACTTGTCCTCACTACCAAGTTGGTTCGTATGAACTTCCCCAATAAAGCTTGATCGTGAGTATTCAGGTGTTGCGTAGCCTCAGCAATTCACACCTGCTTATCCTCTGTATTCTCAAGTGACCAGTGTTTTCCATTGGCGACCCATCTATTAGCTTGGGAGTTTACATTTTTACTGCCCCTCCAAAGGAAACGCCGCTAGGGGACCATGGCCAATTTAGACTGCCCTCCTAGTTTGTTATGATTACTCGTCTCAAACAGCTCTGGAGCCCCACCTGTATGTGTTAACTTATAGTTAACAGCAGTCGTTGCTGTTCGGTGAATGACCGGACTAACAACTAAAATTTAATTAGTTTTCGATGTAGAATTACTCATTTAACTTTGACGTTAAAAATTTTTTTTCTAGCTGTTATTTTTTATAGATGCAGAATATAATTATGAGTAAAAGATTGTTCTACAGTAGGGTGTAGCGTTTTTGCAAAAGTATTTTTTTTCGGAAGGGAAAGTGATAAAATTTTACCAAAATGTAAAATCCGGGAACACTTTTCGTTCTACCGATGTACCTTAATTAAACATTTACAAACATTAATTTATGCTAAATTGTTGCCCAACTTCTCCTGAAAATTTGGCGAAGCTTTTATATGAAGCAAAATTATAAAAGTCGAGAAAAATCAGTTTTTGACTTTGTGGCAACCTTTAATTACATTAAAAAAATCTTTTGCCTGTTTAATAATCAGAAGACCATGCTGGATCTCTCATAGGGGGAGAATGCTTTTGCAAAAACGCTACACCCTATTCTACAGCATGACTCGGTAATGATTCGCTTTTTTATAAATGACATGGACTGCCTAGGCTTTAAATCCTCAAGGAGTCTTGTAAAATCAGGAGTACATTTTTAAGCGGTACTGTAGAACAATTTTTTTCTCAGAATAGACGTATCTCTCGATTAAAAATAGTCACTAAAAAAGAATTATCGAACCGGGTCGCACCTGGCATTTATCCGATCTATGAGCTTTGTAAAAAAAAACGGTGGATTTTCGAGTCATCTCGTAGAACAATTTTTTACTCAGAGTTGAATTCTGCATCGATGAAAAATGTAAAAAAAATTTACCAGCATAGTTAATTACTCAATCACTTCAGTTTGATTAATATCGATTTTCATTTCAACGAATTCATTCCATTGTTCCGCCAATGAGTTTGTGGTGGTAAATCCCTAACTTTACAAAATTGTCCAGCAAGCGATTCAATTCGATTCGCTTCATTACAGGCACCTACTTGGACTCTTCCTTTTTAGACCCGTACAAAGTTCTTCGAAAATGGGTCTTATGCGTTTACCACGACATTTGTAACCAGTCGAATTTCGACCGGGAGTAGGGGAGGAGCACCGATCATGGTCTTTAGATGACCAATCAACAATAAAAAACACATACAAGGGACCCGTACGTATCAGAATAGATGTGGCAAACAGAATAGATGTCGCAAAACGAGTCAAACGTGTCTAAGTAAATATTGCCTCAACTCTTAAGTGTATGCAATTACGTCCACACTAAATTGTACTGGAAGTTGCGAAAGGGCAATATCGAAAAGCCCGTACGAAGCAACGGCGCTGAAAACCTCTCCAAACCCTTAAAAAAGCCCAAAACTCAGAAAAGACCTGGAGCACTTAGGAGAGGCCTCAGACTCATACTTCCATGGACAAAAAAGTTCGCCTATTTTTCTCTACTACACTGCACAAAAAACCTAATCATTAAAGGAATATTCACGAAAAACCCCCAAATATCGTGAAGGGTCGCATAGCGTGAGCTTGGCCCACTCTAAGGACACTACAACCCGAACTACTCAACAGATTTCCACTAATTTAATTTTCTTGATTTTCTGATGTCCACATCTTTCATTCAAAACCTTGAAGAGCGTTTTCCGTTCTGAGCGTTTTGAAAATCGGATAAGACTGACCCGATTTATGTAGAAAAAACAAGTTGAGCCCTAGTAGAGGTTCAGTTTTAGGGCTCTGGCTGAGTCCAAAAGGTCAAAATCAAAAAAGGTTCTTTCATATATTGTCGGGGCCATGCCCAAATCTTTCAAACAAAAACAAATTATTAAAATCGGAAAAGATTTACTCGAGCTATGTACAAAAGACCAAAAACCACTTAAAAGGTCCTACCTCAGCGGCCCTTGGGCCAACAGTGCCCCGATTCAATGCCGTATAAGGGAAAAAAAGTTTTTGAAAATCGGTTGAGTTTTACTCAAGTTATCGCGGTGACAGACGGACGAACGAGCCAAGGCTGCCGCGCTATAGCGATAGCGCAGCGCTATTTATTTTCTAATAGCGATAGCGATAGCGCAACTTTTTTTGAATTCTGCGCTATCGCTGCGCTATTTTAATACATAGAAATTTCTCAATTTTCAAAATTATTTCAGTCAATATTTGACTCATCTAATGTATTTTTACGAAAATTTCACAACACTGCCCAGTGCTTTTGCTCGCTTCAGGACCACAATTTGATACTTTGTTGCGTTATCTAAATAATCCTACAAAATACACTTCTGCAGGCCTCCTTTGAAAGCTTTTTTTCCAACATTATTAAATAAAAAAAATTTCCATCGAAGGGAAATTTAAACTTCCGACCCTGACACCATAAGTTCATGTCGACCAGTCACCGATTGGCAAGGAAGTCCTAATTAAACATTGAGTAAACTTTCGTACGTAGTGCGTAAACAAAATGCTGATTGATTTAAACAAATGTCCTCACAGTAAATGTTACTGCTTTTTTAGCACCAATTTCTTGTCTTATCATGTTCATAAAGCGTACAGAACCTTGCGTGCACCTCATATACAAAAGGTCATACTAGTGACGAGTTGTTAAATGGAGTCTTCTGAAAACTGAATTTGTTCCGTATTGCACCTAGATAGCAGAATATACGCAGAATGCAAACTTTAGGTAAATTATATCAGATATTTTCAAAAATTTCGTATTTTTAGCAATATTTAGTAAGAATAGCAAATTGGTCGATAGCGATAGGGTCGTTTTTTTTGGATAGTACATAGCGACAGCGACGCTATTTTTTTCAATAGCTCGGCAGCCTTGGAACGGACGGATGGAATTTTTTTTTATTGTTGAGTCGTCATCTAAGGAGCATGATCGATGCTCCCCACCTACTCCCGGGTCGAAATTGGGGTGGTTACAAACATCGTGGTAAACGCATAAGACCCCTCTTCGAAGAACTTCGTTCCACATACGGGTGGAATAGCAGCGAAATTTGGATATTTCTAGTTTTTCTTCTTTTTTCCTGCATCATAAACACTATGTCACTATCTTTAAAAAAAATAGAATTAAGTGATTCATTTCATGGTCAAACTAAGTATTTCCGAGAATCCAATCGATTTCATGGAAGTGTAAAATTGGCACAAAGAATACTTTACGTATAAAGTATGAGAAGTTACAATATAAAAAAAACATGAAATTTTCAATATGCTTCGCAATGTTTTTTCATTTAGTTTTTAACGCCCCCGTTTTTTTAACGTTCATCGCAATACAATCAGAATACATAATCTAAAATACACTTATCTTTGAAGACATAGTCCCCACGTCTTTTTTTGATGGATCTTCTAAGATTTTGAGAATTTTTTTTCTTGGAATCTGAGTTAATTCTATCGTTTCAGGATAATGAAAAATACGATTTGAACAGCGATGTTTCGATAAAAGTTGAATTGGAATTTTATCTTTATCCATTTCATATCCAACACGTTCTAAAAATAAATAATTTTTGCAAACTGGCGTCTAGCAGCACGGATCTATGTGTATGAAGAGTAATTCATATTTACCTGCCACTTGAAAAACTTGTCCGACAAAGTTTCATAATAGGTGCTGAAGCTGGCCACTGTAAGGCACTCTTTACGGACAACGAACAAATTACATATTTCCCGGGCTCCGGAATGATTCCAACAACTTTTGTATTATCTGTAAATTATTTATCTTTTAATAATTTTAATATTGTAAAGCGCATTCATTAGCTACCACCAAAATCATCATCATCAAACTTTATATACCATTAGTAACTTTCGGTGTGAGGTCTTTATGTAACAACCCCAGAATGGTGAATTATCGTCCTCCAAGAGGCAGTTTGTTCGCCAAGAGAAAGTTCACAAACTTCTAAGTCTGATTTAATTGAATCTATAAACCTATAAATTAGTCAATCAATTCTCCTTGGTCTACACCTTATCCTGTTATTATCAGTCCTTTGAACGTTCCCGAGCCAGCGCAGAGGACTAGCCCTTGCCGCCTCTTTTACTGACGAAATGCTCAAATTTTCCCTAATGTTGTCGTTCGTCCATCTCACAGAATCGTCAGTCTGAAAATTAACCTGTGGATAGCTAAATTTGTTTCGCTTCTTTATTCATTTTTATTGAACACGTGCGACTTCAACTGACTGGCCACCGCGTTTCCTACTTCTCTCCTTTCCTCAAATTCACTAACCACCCGATGAAAAAATGGCTCCTAAGTACGTGAATTTTGAGACGTGCTCCAGCTCCTTCCCATTTAAACTGCAAGCTATCTCCCTTTTTATCTTTTTATTTGATTCACGGCATAATTCAAAACATTTCTTTCTAGAAAATGTTTTGCTGCAGAATATGCTGGTGTTACAAAACCGTGGCAGTTTCAAATTATGTGACATCTTTTCATATTTAGATTTTTACTGATTCTACTGGTCTTATGCATCCTAATTAAATCGTAAATAAGCAAGAATCAGGAGACGTCTGCTTCTATCTAAACCCCAGTTTCCCCTTGTCTGCATTCGTCCCCCTTAAAATGAGACGTCATTTATGGACAGCCCTTTTCGTCTGTAGCTCATTTCATCTGGACAATGTAGGCATATACGCCTAGATCCGATGTAAGGGATTTTTGTCCAGTAATAAGTTTTGTGTGTTTGTCTAAAACTGGATTTTTATAATGAGATACTTTATGGACAACTTTTTGGTATCATTCAATTGTTTGCATGTAAACAACTAAAAAATTTAAAGTTCGAATTACTTACTGCAAACAGTATCAGTGACAGAGTTAAACATTTGTTGTGATGTTTGAAGTGGCTCAGACGATGTGATTCCACCAAGTATAATTTTCGAATCATCTTTCTCTCGTTGTAGTTCTTCCTCTTCAGCACTTGTATCGGAGTAGCATACTATAGTTGGTCTAAAATTCGTATCATGTTTCTCCTGACATGCAGTTCGAGTTTGAATAAAAACATTCGTAGATTTAAACGTTTCGACCAGTGAAATACTCGGTGAAATCAATTCTGTTGTTTGTTTTATAAAACTTTTGTATAGTTCAAATCATTTAGACGTTAGGAGTTATTTAGGCGCGATTTTATTAGCGCGATGTAAGCCTTATGTCGATATATATATCGGCAGGAATCAAACTTTCAAGTCATGTGCGGGATTCCTTCGACAACCCTAGTCTCCCACCAAATTAGAAGGAACTGATCATTTCTGACAATGCTATAATGCTACTTTCAACTTTAAAGAAACGAATATCGAAAAGACTAAGCTAGCTTTCTCCCGCACTGTCGAACAATTAAACTTATTGAAGCTGATGAAAAATAAGATTGTAGTGGGCAGAAATTTATATGGAATTTCACCTTCTATCGCTACTTAAAATTGAACTTTTTCCACCAGATGACAATGAATTTTCCCCATCCGCCAGAGAAAGACGTTGACTTGAACGTAGGGGTAATTCATATAGTGCACACGCTAAAAATGAATATTTTAGAAGCGTACGTACTTTATGAATGACCCCAACAGTTTACCTGAAGAGAAGTTTTCTAAACTTTCAAATGATGTTACCACAGCACAGGACCTATTTTTGTTTCATCAGTTTCACTAGTTTCATTAAGTTTCATTAATTTTTTTTATGCTTCAAATCACAAAATAATTAATATATAATAATAAATATAGGAGGGAATAATTAACGTTGTGTTGATTTAAAGTTTGTTTCCATCAACAAGAGTGGTTTAATGGCGTTGGGAAACGAAACAAGGAAAATTAATCAAACAATCAAACAATCAAACTTTGATTTTAAAAAAATCAAAAGCTTTTATGAATTTTCTTACCCCCGACTAGGATGTTTTTGCAGCTGTAAGCAAATTACATGCGCTCTGGAAGTTATATTATCCGGTATTTTGGGGTTACTTTGTCCTATCGCCATTTAGGGAAAAAGGAGTTAATGAAATTGAACTTCATTGGATGAGGAGGCAGGGCCTATTTTTGAGAAAACGTTCTTCAAGTTTTCTCAAATTTTCTCAACATTTTTTTGAAAAATGGGCTATGTGGGGGAGGGAGTCAAAAGATATTACTTAGTTAGTTATTAGTTAGAGCAAAGATAGTTTGTACTGCGTAAATACGCTAAAAAAGGTGAAAGTAAAATAGGTTTAGGTAGAATCCGATATTTGCATAAGAATATTTTAGTTAATTTAATTATTCCCTTCTACAGCTACGCAATACTCACTGGGTTTTTCGCCTACAAAATTTGATTTAGTTTTGTGGCCTTCAAGGTGATTGTTGAAGTTCGATGTATTCCACCATGGTTTACCAGAACGACCATCCAAACGAAGAACTGTAGAATGAGATACAGTAATTTTCTTGGAACAAAACGGACATGCAATACGTCCAATATATTCACTTATTGGTGTATCAATCTCAATTGAGACTAAATCATATGTCGTACTTGTGGTCTTCATTTCAATGTCCTAAAAAAATGAACTGAATGTAGGAAAAATTGTGTAGTAACTTTCTGAAGTACCAGAACAAAATAGTACATTTCATTGGACCCTGCGAAAGAATTCATTCCATGAGGACACAATTTTTTGGTAAGAGTCAAACTCACGAGCGTTTTTTTGTGTTTTGCCTTCGGCTCGGATATGCAAACTCTACACTCGTCAAAATAACAGTTTCCACAGCGAGTGGCTCAAAATAAGCGAGTGAGTTTGCGAGTCCACAGAATTGTTTCCGAAGTAATGAATTATGTAGCAGGGTCCCATGTAACTATTACTAGCTGCCCCCTGCGAAAGTTGAATTTTACATAAAAATGTACGAAAAATTTACCGAAAATGTGCTATCATGAAATGGTTCACTTTCGTTGGGGGTATATTGACATGATATGATCAACTTTCGCAGGGGGCAGCTAGTGAGAATTTTCCCATTGGGAACAAAATTTCTTGGTTCAAGGAGGTCGTAGAATAGAGCTAGCTCGCTGACCACTGCTCACTCACTATCTCACAACAATTTGTCAATTTTTTTTCCATGCATACTACGAAAATAGCCACAAATTCAGGAAAAACACGAAAGTAAGATATGTTTTGACAGATACTAAAAAAACGACGTCGGTGAACTTTACAGCAGTTGCCAAGTAACACATCAGATTTTTCCAACATTACAAATTAGTTTTTCTGATCAATGCAGTAAAGAAATGTTTGGAAGTTAGAACCGTTCAAATATTCGCTTAGGTTAGCCTTAGATGCCCTAAACAACGGAGAAAACTTGAATTCTTGTTGGTCAGCAATACAAACATATACAATACTAAACATACCAAAACTACCAAAAATTCGACTTTATTCACTGAAAATGACAGTGCAAGCTGTTTTTTGACGAAAAAAATCTGATTCTTGCAAAAGAATTATATTATGATTTGGAAAAGGACAAGGGGAGTTCCTTTTTGATTAGAAAAAAGTGCAAACCATCACGTGGAAAAGCAGCCTCGATAGCAGTCGTATTTTCGTTTTCCATTAAGCTTACGTTGGTAGTTACAAATCCCTTTTTCTCATTTGTGGATTTCGTCCTCGACTTCGTCGCTGGTACTGTTATTGGGCAATTTGTGAAATCGAAGTCGTTCTTTTCGATACGGTCTTTTAAGAAATTTGCAATGTACATTAACAATTTTTTATGGCCCATTGTAAATTCAAAATTTTCCATCATCTTTGAGGAGCCCTCCATCACTTTTTCTGCGGCAATTCCAATAAAATATTTTCCTACATTTCCATGTCTGACTTCCACTTCCATGTTTTGGATGTCCTTTTCATTAACGGACGCTATGGAAAAGCCGTTATTGTAGCCACACACTTTTAAGACATTCTTGAAATACATGGGGATGGGTGTCTTTAATTCTCGTTCGAGGAATAACCAAATTTCGTCAAATCTTTCTGTTAGAAGCGACAACAAAAATAAAAACAAATAATAATGAAAAAAAAAAACAAAGCATTGCTAATACCCATAACAAGATGTTTCGTAGTTTCCGTAACAAGTTTAGAAGTTTATGTACCAAGTAAATATTTTCATCAGATAAGGCTAGCCGACTAGAATAATAACTTTACTTTGTACCTAATTCGCAGGCCTACTGAGACAATTGCCATGCAATCTGCAGTAAGCCCACGAATTTGTAGCGAGTCCAAAATTAGGACATTTTTCGGAACATTTCGAACATTTTTTATCGTAAAGTAAAAAAATTTTTCGATGAAAAAATAGGGACAAGGAATGGACAAGTAATATCGTTGGCAATTTAATGCGATAATTCCACTTGTATTTTGAGTACAATTCATCAAACAAGTTCTTTTGATGAAATTTTTTATTTATAATAACTTTTTCTATTTAAATTGAAAAGTAACAAAAACTCTTTATTTTTCATACTAATAATAGCCCGAAAAATATTATGGTGGTTGAGTTTCCAAACCTATAAGGGGTCGTGTCCGAAAAAAGTAAAAGAAATTGAAACTCATGAAGATTCAAACGAAAGCACTACGCCAAATGAGATAAATTTTTACAGTGTTGCCTTCGGTGTTGCCGCTAATGAAAACTAAATCAAAGTCATTATTTTTCTTAAGTATTCGTTTCTGTACAATAAGCCAAATCCAAAGGAAAAATGTAATTAACACCGGCTCGATTCAACCATACTGTTTCAACCGAGGGGCAGATAATTGTATATTTTGAGTGCAAAAGGACTTTCTAAAAGAAAATCCTCAAAGGATTTTCTTTGATTTCCAGTGATTTTCTATCGTTTACTTTGATTTTCAACGATTTTTTATGTAAATTTCTAAGGATTTTCATGCATTTTTACAGGATTTTCAAGGATTTCCTTTTGATTTTTAAGGATTTTCTACGTTTAGCTGCCCCTCGGTTTCTACTATAGTGCAAAAGCACAATATAATAGGACTTTTCGGACATTTTCCCAACAAAAATTTAGTACATTTAGGACATTTTTCCAAAATGTTGGACATGTGGTATCACTGGTTCTGTGCGTTAAACTACATGCTTGATTTCATGTTATGAATCAATTCATTACGGATCCTACGCTAAGATCGACTTAGTGAACTACTGTGAGCTCTGTAACAGCTGTTTATTCCTATTGTTTTAAAAATAGAAAATAGCGAAATGAAAACTTGTTGTTTGAACCTACTTAGTTCGAGAAATTAGTTAGTTCAAGCTTTAGCGTCGCTTACCACAGGCGGCTGAATTCGAAAACCTTAAACAATTAACACGCATTGAGGGTTACATTACAATCCGACGAATGATTAGGTGAAAACCGTTGTGTTATTTTGCGCCGTGGTGCTTTATTACTTCTAAAAGGTTGGCAGTTTGATGTGGTTGTTTTCATCTATTTTCTTTTAGTGGAGTGTAGGTAGTATAGGCTAGTGATTGTTAGAAAAAGTAAGCAATGGAGAGTCATGGAGGAGTTTGGAATCCCCAACAAACTGATCTCGCTAACGAAGGTAACACTGAACGGAGCTAATAGCCGAGTGAGGATCCGTAGCCAACTGTCGGAGATTTTCGACATAGAGAAAGGCGATGTTCAGGGCTTTTTAATGTGACACTTGAAGCAGATGTGCGCACCATGGACATAGAGTCCAGCAGCACCATATTCACCAAGTCCAGTCAGTTGCTAGGTTTCGCAGATTACCTGGACATACTTGGCCGAAATATGGATGTTGTGAAAGACAAGTTTATGGCCTTGGAGAGGAAAGGGACCGACCTTGGGTTGAAAGTTAACGACGGAAAAACGGAATATACGATCATCCCGCCTTCGAAACGACATCAGGAGCAAAGCGTTACGATCGACGATGGTTCGGAATCGTAGTGCTTGTGCTTGACACAAAAAGGCGAACAATCGCTACACACGTTCGAAAGAAAAGTACTGCGGACAATATTTGGACCAGTCTTGGACCGAAGACAGAACCGATGGAGCAGACGATTCAATCATGAGCCTAGTCAGCTTTATGGAGAGCCGGACATAGTCAGAACTACCAAAATAAACCGACTACGTTTGCTCAGTGATGTCCAACGAATGGAAGATCGTCGTATTCCGAAAAGAATCCTCAAGACCAGACCGGAAGGTAAGAGAGGTACAGGGCGCCCAAAATCCAGATGGTACGATGCAACATTAGCCGACTTGAAAACTGAGGGAGTATCCAGCTGGAAGACGTTTGCTGCGGATAGGTCCGTTTGGAGAAGAAGGTTGCAGAAGGCCAAGACCCTTAAGGGGTTGTAGTGCCGGTTAAGTAAGTAAGTAAGTAGTGACTCCACCCATATGATTTATGGTAACTTGGTAACATCCGTAAGAGCCAATTTTTAGTTTTTCATGTCAGTAGCGGTTTTCCCAAGGGCTTATCCGATTAGAACACTTTCGACATCAGTATTTACGCGGTGAAAGTAGAATCTACGTGGTATACATTTTCTCGTTTTTACCTTTCAGATAATTTCATTCTCTCAAACGGCCTGTGGCCTTTGAATGGAACGTTGTATTCTGCAATAGAACAAAAAACCACGAATAACTACGTGTTTCCGCATCATAACCCAGTTGCTGCCGTTACAGTTCGGTTAAGCTGTGTGCGCAGGCAACACTGTGGATAATCTACCCAATTTGTGTTTTGACTAGCCAGATACAATAAGTGTTTTGTGAATGCTGCTGAAGCACAACATAATTTCTCGTTAAGAGCGGATGTAGTTCGACTTTTTGTTGCTGTGTTATGTCGTTGCGGTCAGAAGATTAGCTAATTGCAATTCGTTTCGATCGTTCCGATTTATAACGTAGAAATCAGTTCGACCTACGCTGCCAACATTAGGTAAACCCAGGTCTATCATTTTCGGTTGATTGATAGTGTTGGTGAAAGAAAATTGTGTGAGTTAACAGAATTTTCATTGTTTCATTAAAGAAAGCGCTCGCTTTTACTGTAAAATGATTTACTGGCAGATAACTTTGGTTGAGTCTAGTAGTCGCGTACTTCAGAAGGTAACCGCCAAGCCGTTAGCTTATTCTGAAGTGTCTTTCGACGAATCTGATCTGATCTGATATCTGATAGTAAGACTGAGAAATAGATTGACTAAGGAATTCTTTAGATATCTATCTTTCATTTGACACCATAACTTGCACTTTCCGCGCTGTACTTACCGAGTTATAAGAAATACAGTTTCACCGTGGAAAGACCACATTTTTCAACACTTCTTCAGCCATATCCACAGAATTATTCGACCGATTTTTCTTATCTTTCAGAAAAAAAATTTACTTTGAGTATAGTCAGAAGGTGTTCCTGCAAAATCATCAAATTCAAGATAAACGGCA
>CM055405.1:664011-690215 GCA_029228625.1 Pseudolycoriella hygida | reverse complement strand
CAAAATAATTAATATATAATAATAAATATAGGAGGGAATAATTAACGTTGTGTTGATTTAAAGTTTGTTTCCATCAACAAGAGTGGTTTAATGGCGTTGGGAAACGAAACAAGGAAAATTAATCAAACAATCAAACAATCAAACTTTGATTTTAAAAAAATCAAAAGCTTTTATGAATTTTCTTACCCCCGACTAGGATGTTTTTGCAGCTGTAAGCAAATTACATGCGCTCTGGAAGTTATATTATCCGGTATTTTGGGGTTACTTTTTCCTATCGCCATTTAGGGAAAAAGGAGTTAATGAAATTGAACTTCATTGGATGAGGAGGCAGGGCCTATTTTTGAGAAAACGTTCTTCAAGTTTTCTCAAATTTTCTCAACATTTTTTTGAAAAATGGGCTATGTGGGGGAGGGAGTCAAAAGATATTACTTAGTTAGTTATTAGTTAGAGCAAAGATAGTTTGTACTGCGTAAATACGCTAAAAAAGGTGAAAGTAAAATAGGTTTAGGTAGAATCCGATATTTGCATAAGAATATTTTAGTTAATTTAATTATTCCCTTCTACAGCTACGCAATACTCACTGGGTTTTTCGCCTACAAAATTTGATTTAGTTTTGTGGCCTTCAAGGTGATTGTTGAAGTTCGATGTATTCCACCATGGTTTACCAGAACGACCATCCAAACGAAGAACTGTAGAATGAGATACAGTAATTTTCTTGGAACAAAACGGACATGCAATACGTCCAATATATTCACTTATTGATGTATCAATCTCAATTGAGACTAAATCATATGTCGTACTTGTGGTCTTCATTTCAATGTCCTAAAAAAATGAACTGAATGTAGGAAAAATTGTGTAGTAACTTTCTGAAGTACCAGAACAAAATAGTACATTTCATTGGACCCTGCGAAAGAATTCATTCCATGAGGACACAATTTTTTGGTAAGAGTCAAACTCACGAGCGTTTTTTTGTGTTTTGCCTTCGGCTCGGATATGCAAACTCTACACTCGTCAAAATAACAGTTTCCACAGCGAGTGGCTCAAAATAAGCGAGTGAGTTTGCGAGTCCACAGAATTGTTTCCGAAGTAATGAATTATGTAGCAGGGTCCCATGTAACTATTACTAGCTGCCCCCTGCGAAAGTTGAATTTTACATAAAAATGTACGAAAAATTTACCGAAAATGTGCTATCATGAAATGGTTCACTTTCGTTGGGGGTATATTGACATGATATGATCAACTTTCGCAGGGGGCAGCTAGTGAGAATTTTCCCATTGGGAACAAAATTTCTTGGTTCAAGGAGGTCGTAGAATAGAGCTAGCTCGCTGACCACTGCTCACTCACTATCTCACAACAATTTGTCAATTTTTTTTCCATGCATACTACGAAAATAGCCACAAATTCAGGAAAAACACGAAAGTAAGATATGTTTTGACAGATACTAAAAAAACGACGTCGGTGAACTTTACAGCAGTTGCCAAGTAACACATCAGATTTTTCCAACATTACAAATTAGTTTTTCTGATCAATGCAGTAAAGAAATGTTTGGAAGTTAGAACCGTTCAAATATTCGCTTAGGTTAGCCTTAGATGCCCTAAACAACGGAGAAAACTTGAATTCTTGTTGGTCAGCAATACAAACATATACAATACTAAACATACCAAAACTACCAAAAATTCGACTTTATTCACTGAAAATGACAGTGCAAGCTGTTTTTTGACGAAAAAAAATCTGATTCTTGCAAAAGAATTATATTATGATTTGGAAAAGGACAAGGGGAGTTCCTTTTTGATTAGAAAAAAGTGCAAATCGACACATCCCATTGAGTGTAGTTCAGATTGTGTTGCTATAAAATTTTACCTATTTTCGGCAAACAACCGAAAATGCCGAACATTCCTTCGGAACGAGATTTTGATTACAAAACTTTATTTATGAATTTGAAGTGTGGATATGGACGGCCGTGGTGTATGGATATGGACAGCTTTTGAATTAATTTAGGAAAATACGTCGAACTTTATTTGTTCAAAAGATTCCTTTTGACTCGTTATGTGACCAATTGAGCTCAGAAGGACCAGCTACTTTCAGTGACCGGTCGTATGCGAAGCGAGCGAGAGACGATTTCTGTATTTATTACCTGCAAATGCAAGTTAAATTAACTGATTTCGCCACTAGTGTAAATTAAAGACTTCGTCCAACACAGGACTGCTCAAGATTGCTCTGCTGTGCGAGCATCTGATAAGAGGCTACAGGAAGGCTTAGATGATTCAAATAATGGATGGATGTGTTTCAAGATCATAACTGGTCACCCCAATGGCCGTTCACAAATGACGTCACGCCCCCCCCCCCCTTCCTCAAACGGAGGATGTGTTTGGGGGGTATATGGAGTGCTATAAACGAAATGTCTGACCAGTATGGAGTTATGAACTTTGTGACAGCAAGCGTGACGTCATTTATGAACAGCCCCCAACTGCAAAGGTAGTATAATTTTCCTTATTCTTAAATTCCACAAAACCCACCAAAAGTGTAGGTGTGACGGAAATCTTTTTCTTGTCAACTTGCAAAGGTACTGAAATCAGCTCAAATGTCGATACGCAAGAGATTCCAATTCAGTTCCAAAAGTTCTGAAATCAGTGGGGGTGACGAAAAATTGGTGACGCCGAGTATGGGATCGTTCATAAACGACATCACGCTAAAACATGATACTTAACATAAAAATATCAAACAAATACCATCTTTTGTCTCGTGTTTTAGCGTGACATCATTTATGAACGATCCCTACGAAGTAGTTGCTACTGCTACTACCTTGATACAAGCTTCTGCATACTTCTCAGGTACGTGATGTATAAGGCTCAATAGCACTTTGTAACACAAGTTGCTCTTTTCTACGGTTACACCATCACGTGGAAAAGCAGCCTCGATAGCAGTCGTATTTTCGTTTTCCATTAAGCTTACGTTGGTAGTTACAAATCCCTTTTTCTCATTTGTGGATTTCGTCCTCGACTTCGTCGCTGGTACTGTTATTGGGCAATTTGTGAAATCGAAGTCGTTCTTTTCGATACGGTCTTTTAAGAAATTTGCAATGTACATTAACAATTTTTTATGGCCCATTGTAAATTCAAAATTTTCCATCATCTTTGAGGAGCCCTCCATCACTTTTTCTGCGGCAATTCCAATAAAATATTTTCCTACATTTCCATGTCTGACTTCCACTTCCATGTTTTGGATGTCCTTTTCATTAACGGACGCTATGGAAAAGCCGTTATTGTAGCCACACACTTTTAAGACATTCTTGAAATACATGGGGATGGGTGTCTTTAATTCTCGTTCGAGGAATAACCAAATTTCGTCAAATCTTTCTGTTAGAAGCGACAACAAAAATAAAAACAAATAATAATGAAAAAAAAAAACAAAGCATTGCTAATACCCATAACAAGATGTTTCGTAGTTTCCGTAACAAGTTTAGAAGTTTATGTACCAAGTAAATATTTTCATCAGATAAGGCTAGCCGACTAGAATAATAACTTTACTTTGTACCTAATTAGCAGGCCTACTGAGACAATTGCCATGCAATCTGCAGTAAGCCCACGAATTTGTAGCGAGTCCAAAATTAGGACATTTTTCGGAACATTTCGAACATTTTTCATCGTAAAGTAAAAAAATTTTTCGATGAAAAAATAGGGACAAGGAATGGACAAGTAATATCGTTGGCAATTTAATGCGATAATTCCACTTGTATTTTGAGTACAATTCATCAAACAAGTTCTTTTGATGAAATTTTTTATTTATAATAACTTTTTCTATTTAAATTGAAAAGTAACAAAAACTCTTTATTTTTCATACTAATAATAGCCCGAAAAATATTATGGTGGTTGAGTTTCCAAACCTATAAGGGGTCGTGTCCGAAAAAAGTAAAAGAAATTGAAACTCATGAAGATTCAAACGAAAGCACTACGCCAAATGAGATAAATTTTTACAGTGTTGCCTTCGGTGTTGCCGCTAATGAAAACTAAATCAAAGTCATTATTTTTCTTAAGTATTCGTTTCTGTACAATAAGCCAAATCCAAAGGAAAAATGTAATTAACACCGGCTCGATTCAACCATACTGTTTCAACCGAGGGGCAGATAATTGTATATTTTGAGTGCAAAAGGACTTTCTAAAAGAAAATCCTCAAAGGATTTTCTTTGATTTCCAGTGATTTTCTATCGTTTACTTTGATTTTCAACGATTTTTTATGTAAATTTCTAAGGATTTTCATGCATTTTTACAGGATTTTCAAGGATTTCCTTTTGATTTTTAAGGATTTTCTACGTTTAGCTGCCCCTCGGTTTCTACTATAGTGCAAAAGCACAATATAATAGGACTTTTCGGACATTTTCCCAACAAAAATTTAGTACATTTAGGACATTTTTCCAAAATGTTGGACATGTGGTATCACTGGTTCTGTGCGTTAAACTACATGCTTGATTTCATGTTATGAATCAATTCATTACGGATCCTACGCTAAGATCGACTTAGTGAACTACTGTGAGCTCTGTAACAGCTGTTTATTCCTATTGTTTTAAAAATAGAAAATAGCGAAATGAAAACTTGTTGTTTGAACCTACTTAGTTCGAGAAATTAGTTAGTTCAAGCTTTAGCGTCGCTTACCACAGGCGGCTGAATTCGAAAACCTTAAACAATTAACACGCATTGAGGGTTACATTACAATCCGACGAATGATTAGGTGAAAACCGTTGTGTTATTTTGCGCCGTGGTGCTTTATTACTTCTAAAAGGTTGGCAGTTTGATGTGGTTGTTTTCATCTATTTTCTTTTAGTGGAGTGTAGGTAGTATAGGCTAGTGATTGTTAGAAAAAGTAAGCAATGGAGAGTCATGGAGGAGTTTGGAATCCCCAACAAACTGATCTCGCTAACGAAGGTAACACTGAACGGAGCTAATAGCCGAGTGAGGATCCGTAGCCAACTGTCGGAGATTTTCGACATAGAGAAAGGCGATGTTCAGGGCTTTTTAATGTGACACTTGAAGCAGATGTGCGCACCATGGACATAGAGTCCAGCAGCACCATATTCACCAAGTCCAGTCAGTTGCTAGGTTTCGCAGATTACCTGGACATACTTGGCCGAAATATGGATGTTGTGAAAGACAAGTTTATGGCCTTGGAGAGGAAAGGGACCGACCTTGGGTTGAAAGTTAACGACGGAAAAACGGAATATACGATCATCCCGCCTTCGAAACGACATCAGGAGCAAAGCGTTACGATCGACGATGGTTCGGAATCGTAGTGCTTGTGCTTGACACAAAAAGGCGAACAATCGCTACACACGTTCGAAAGAAAAGTACTGCGGACAATATTTGGACCAGTCTTGGACCGAAGACAGAACCGATGGAGCAGACGATTCAATCATGAGCCTAGTCAGCTTTATGGAGAGCCGGACATAGTCAGAACTACCAAAATAAACCGACTACGTTTGCTCAGTGATGTCCAACGAATGGAAGATCGTCGTATTCCGAAAAGAATCCTCAAGACCAGACCGGAAGGTAAGAGAGGTACAGGGCGCCCAAAATCCAGATGGTACGATGCAACATTAGCCGACTTGAAAACTGAGGGAGTATCCAGCTGGAAGACGTTTGCTGCGGATAGGTCCGTTTGGAGAAGAAGGTTGCAGAAGGCCAAGACCCTTAAGGGGTTGTAGTGCCGGTTAAGTAAGTAAGTAAGTAGTGACTCCACCCATATGATTTATGGTAACTTGGTAACATCCGTAAGAGCCAATTTTTAGTTTTTCATGCCAGTAGCGGTTTTCCCAAGGGCTTATCCGATTAGAACACTTTCGACATCAGTATTTACGCGGTGAAAGTAGAATCTACGTGGTATACATTTTCTCGTTTTTACCTTTCAGATAATTTCATTCTCTCAAACGGCCTGTGGCCTTTGAATGGAACGTTGTATTCTGCAATAGAACAAAAAACCACGAATAACTACGTGTTTCCGCATCATAACCCAGTTGCTGCCGTTACAGTTCGGTTAAGCTGTGTGCGCAGGCAACACTGTGGATAATCTACCCAATTTGTGTTTTGACTAGCCAGATACAATAAGTGTTTTGTGAATGCTGCTGAAGCACAACATAATTTCTCGTTAAGAGCGGATGTAGTTCGACTTTTTGTTGCTGTGTTATGTCGTTGCGGTCAGAAGATTAGCTAATTGCAATTCGTTTCGATCGTTCCGATTTATAACGTAGAAATCAGTTCGACCTACGCTGCCAACATTAGGTAAACCCAGGTCTATCATTTTCGGTTGATTGATAGTGTTGGTGAAAGAAAATTGTGTGAGTTAACAGAATTTTCATTGTTTCATTAAAGAAAGCGCTCGCTTTTACTGTAAAATGATTTACTGGCAGATAACTTTGGTTGAGTCTAGTAGTCGCGTACTTCAGAAGGTAACCGCCAAGCCGTTAGCTTATTCTGAAGTGTCTTTCGACGAATCTGATCTGATCTGATATCTGATAGTAAGACTGAGAAATAGATTGACTAAGGAATTCTTTAGATATCTATCTTTCATTTGACACCATAACTTGCACTTTCCGCGCTGTACTTACCGAGTTATAAGAAATACAGTTTCACCGTGGAAAGACCACATTTTTCAACACTTCTTCAGCCATATCCACAGAATTATTCGACCGATTTTTCTTATCTTTCAGAAAAAAAATTTACTTTGAGTATAGTCAGAAGGTGTTCCTGCAAAATCATCAAATTCAAGATAAACGGCAGCACAAGTACGTGAAAACTATTTCATCATCCTCGCCATGTTTAACCAACGCCTTGATTGTACTAGAAAAAAGAGAGTGTAAATGGAATACGTCTTTGATGAGTTCAGCTAATATTGTGACCTTGTCATCGTCTAATTCAGGATCCAATTGCTTATCCTTACTCGATCACTTTTATATCAGCATACAACTGCAAAAGATCTAATGTCGATGTAGAATCTGGCGAGAATTACTTTTACTGTGAGAATATCCGTGACTTTATTGATATGCTGACGTTTCATTGTTTTCACTGATGATGTCGAAGGACGAGTTCCAAAATCTCTCCATAACTTTAGAGATGTCACGGTCAGTGTAACCAAAAAAAACCCACTGAGTGGAAATCATTAACGTTTTTCTGAAAAATAAACTTGTATTGAAAATTTGTGAAAATCCGGAATTTATTTTTTATCTCAAATTAATGGCGTAACCCCACTCGAAATATTGCTTGACACTAAAAAAATGAGAAATAATTGGGAAAATGCAGTTTTTATTCAATTTTAAAACCTTGAGTGTAATTGGAATGCTTGAAAAACAATCCTCTGCCCAACTGGGGCCCTAGGTACCTCCCGCCCATACTTCATTGGGCGAAGATGATATTTCAATGTCCTCTACAACACCTTAAAAATAATTGCTTAATTCCTTTTACAACTTTGTCTTCAAATTGATATTTGGCAGGGGTAAGTGAGGGTGAAAGAGTTTACAGACCAACACACGGCAAGACAGTTTTTTACAAGTTTCGGTTATTTAAATTACAAAATGGAAACTACTCCAACCTATAAAACACATATCTTTGCAAAGAAAACAGCTGACATTAACGGCGTTTGAATAAATAAATGGCCTGCAGCCCTTCACAAGGCTTCTGTGCATGTGGATTTGCTCGAAATTTATGGCGTTATGGACGTTCCTCTTGACTCCTATTCTCACTTCACAGCCTTTGGCTTACTTTTCAGGTGGTATCTGTTGAGAATAAGCCAAAACTTTGGCAAGCGTGGTTCCGATGAATATTCAAATTTCGGATTTTTTACTATTTTAATCTTTGATCTGCCTCGGGCGTCTTCATTTTTAATGATATTTTATTTTTTATTCCACATTTGTGACGAGCAATTTCTCGAACATATTTATATTTGTAAAATCGTTTGTAGTTTCCTATCTAAGTTGCCCGAGGATTTAATTTAAAAATTTAGAATTAGAAGTAAGCCTTGCATAAATTCAAGCAGAAAATATATCTCCTTACGGAAAAAAAATCGTAATTCTTACTTTGAAAGCGAAAAGGCTGATTATTCGGCATAATAATGGCATCAAGTATGACAGAGACCGATCAGTTTGACGAAATTTGGATTTTCATAGAAAGAAAATTAAAATCCAAAGTTCCAGCTTATTTTAAAACCGTGCTGAAAGTGTGCGGATATTCCAACGCAATTACAATATCCAGCATAGGAGAAGAAGACATTCGCTATATGGAGAACGCAGTTAGGAACGGCAGCGTCAAAGAAGTTCTAAAAGATCTGGAAGAAAAGGAAATCTTAGAAGATTGCACAAAGTCTGCCGAAGATTTCGTCTTCACAATGGGCCACAGGAAATGGCTAGAAATAATAATAAAATTTCTGAAAGACCACATAGAAAAAAATGGGATGGATTTTAAGGGCGAAGATGAGATGAAAGCAGAAGAGACAAAAACCACACCTGGTGTTAAAGGTCCGACTGTTGCGAAGAAAACTGCAACGTAAGTAAGTTTTTGTTTTTTCTGCATTAATAAATGTACTCAATTTGTCCTACAAGTCCGACTGAAAAAATATGTCATATCTATATTCCTAAATTAGCGATCGTTTCTGAAAATACTGTTTCGTGAGTTTTGAATTTACCATTATTTTCAGCGATAAAAGTGAAAAATTTTCATCAATCTTTCTTCACTAATAATTCGTTTTTTTTTTCACTATGTCATTTTTCGATTCAACAGGCATTTATTTAACAAGATTTAAAAAAAAATTCAAGGGTTTTCATAATTCATTCAAGAACTAATAGGTTTAGCAACCGCTTTTCAACTTCTATAATTATAATAATTTATTCAACGAACTGCGGATAAAATAAAAAAGTATAACTTAACGTGACGACCTCAGTGCAGTTTAGGAGAACAGCCAATAAAACCTGTTGATGTCAATTCTTATCGCGAAAACTCACGAAACAATATTTCAGAAACTATCGCCAATTTCAAACAGCTGCTTCTTGTATGCATCAAAATGCATTTGCTTTAATTTCACTAAAAAATTACATGTTGCCATTGTTTATAAGTTTAGTGTTATCTTTACCTTTCATAAAAACGATTCTAGTGCCAGGTTGCACATTTATATATTTTTTATCAATTTATTTCTGAAGATGCTAGAGCTCATATAGAGCTCCAGCATAATAATATTTAACGAAACATTAGAAAAATAAGATTTTTTTGATGCGATTTTGTAATGACAGAAATTCTTTGAGTTTGGTGTTTGCGAACAGTTAACGAGTGCCACCAACGAGGTGGCACAAGAGAGTGACTTAGACACACATATGTTTCTTCTTTTATAGCAAAAAATTGTAGGTGCCGTGATAGATTCATTACATTTTGTAACTGGAATTAAGAAAACCTCAACAAATGAAGTAAAGTAATATTTTTTGTGAGATCACATACATATGCCATATGACTTTTACATAAGGTTATAGAGATTACAGATGATTAACACACATTTCGTTTCTTTTTGTATTATCATAATTCGTTATGCTTGGCTGGCGGTGGTAGAATTAGGTGAATAATTTAGAATAATTATTAAACACCAAACGTAAGCAAAATTCAAGGCGAAATTTAAAAACGTGAAGGTAAAGGGGTTTTCTTCTGCAAATTTATCTTTGATTGCTAGAGTGAAATTCCTGGGAGATTAGTGCCCAAACAATCTTTTAAAAAAAAAATATTTTGTGTGAATTAGACACTTTCCAAATTATTACACTGAAAATCTAAAAGTCAGATGCTTCTAGCGAAATATAGCGAATAACTGTTAATTTAAGTTCGTTATTGCTAATGTTATTCGCTTCTTAAATCTCTAAAACCACACCTTCTTGAAGTCATCTTATGTAAAAATTGAGAAGGTGCTAATGAGCACGTTAGTATTTCATTGATCTTACTACTACAAAACGACAGATATCAGTAGAAAACTCCCCTAAGTGGTAACTATATATGCAAGTACTTGAACTTGCTTACAAAGCGACTGTTATATTTTAGCCTGACCTTAGAGGTATGCATAAATTGAATACGACAATAATAAATGGAGAGGGGTTATAATAGAAGTTAAAAGCACCGTCAGCTAAGTAAATGACAAGCAGACGCGTCAACTTTACTTTTCCTCGTTAAATGGGCTAAATGCTAACAAGTTACAAAAGAAACTTCTTCTGCATTTGCATAGGTCGCAATCGGAGCGAGCGAACTTTTAACGTACTGGTCAGGTTGTTTCACCTTTTCCTACTTCATCAAGTGATATAAATTTTGCCCTAACATTTATATGAAACACGACAATGGTAACATAATGTCTAGAAAAGATTATTGAGTAGAATGAATTGATCTGATTTAACTGTATTACAATTCAGATACTAATATTGACGAGAGCGAGCAAAATCTCTTAAGAGATTGTCGTCTTCACTTACTGAAAATGCGAAAATTCATTCTCTTTTGAGCAAATGCGAATAAAAGCTTGCTAGTTCTTATCACCAATGCAGTTCTAACGGATTTTCTCGTTGTTAGCATGCATCGACTCCAGATAATCCCGAAAGTAGTAGACGTTTGAATCCAATTTTTGCTATGGGCTATGCTAAGCTTTGACCGAGGCTTTGACCTTTAGTACTCAGATGTTATACTTGCACAAATTTTATGAGGTCAAATTTTTCAGTTTTGGTACTTTTCGTTATTCTGAGCTCTCCAAAAATATTGACATTTTTTCCTCCATTTCTAACATTTCTGATACAATTTTTAGTAGGAAACAAATTTGCCCAATTTTTGAAGATTATTTTTTATATGGCGTCAAAGTTTGCCGACATTAGAAAATCGGGTCTTGTTCAAGCTTTAAAAAACAGAAACCTTCACTCTTTCGTTCAAAAAAGCTATAATAAAAATGTCATCAAATATTTTGAAAAAGACATTTTTGGAACAATTATTGTAGTTTTTGTGTATTAAATATTTTGAAAAAGACATTTTTGGAACAATTATTGTAGTTTTTGTGTATTACAGTGGGCTTTACGGAGAAAATATTCTTGCGAAAGTATACGCAAAAATCGACCAAAAATCGATTTTTAAAAACATAATCTTTAGCCCCGTACGTATGCATGTATGTAATGTAAGAAACTTTTAAAGTCTAGATGTCACGTATAAGAAGAAATTGCCGTGTCAATTATGAAAGCCATTCCGAAGAACAACACTTCACCCGGGAGCTGTGCATCCAAGATCCATTTCGGTAGTCTGTTATGTACATCCTCTAAACGTGCGCAGACGGCTAGCATTTGCCGCCTCTTCCATTGACGAAATCCCTTAATTTATCCCTTAATGTCATCGTTCTTAATATGATTATCCCACTGCTCCCTCCGAGTAATTTTCGCTATATTCCTAAGAACTCTCATATCAGAAACTTCCATGTCACGCACGAGATATCCGCAGTGCACCCTACTCTCACTACCATACTTAATACCTTTTTTTTTGAACACGTGCGACCTCAACTGACTGGCCACCACGTTTCTAATTTCCCCTTTTCTCCATATTCCCTAACTAACTTGCCATCCGATGAAAAAATTGTTCCTTAGTATTTGAATTGCGAAACGTGCTCCAGCTCCCTCCCATTTAAACTGCAAGCTATCTCCCTCCGAGATTTACCGGCTTGCATGTGGCATTCAGGCGGTTATTTCCACCCTGTAAATACCTGGAACAGAATCAAATCATCATCATTATCTCAAACACCTCAACAACAGGGAGAGACAACAACCCTGACGAACGCCCTCATTAACCTTGAAGGACTAGCTAATTTTGCCATCTATTCTTACGGCGATAATGGCACGCAGTAAGCTCCCATCGATACCGTACTCGATAAGAACTCCGAATAGCGTACCTGGTCGAATGCCTTCTGCAAGTCGATCGATTAAGCATAAATTTGATAGATGAAGATTTTCGATAGTCTGCCTGAGACAGAGGCCTGAAACTACACTGAATCTCATCCAGTACACCTTCTACTATGTTCCTAACCCGGACCCATTACTCTTCTTGTAAATCGGAGCAATACCACCGAAGCTCCACTCAGCAGGTACTGTAGAAGACTTCATTGCTAAATTGAAAATCTTACAAAGCCATTGGACCTCACCTGAGTCGCTATACCTAATAAATTCTATGCTGATTTCATCTACCCTTACGGATTTTACTGCCTTCAATCTGCTGACCTTGCGGCCTCCATTATAATTTCTTCCCCCACTTTCGAAATAGGTCCCGTCTCCCTATCAAGTTCTACATCCTGAACAACAGATGTAAATAAATCCTCAAAGTAACCTCTCCAAGTCTTTAAGACTTCACCTTTATCTGTAATTAGCCCGCCATCCTTATCTAAAATGCCACTTCCACACCACCGCGCCTAATGTCCTCAATGGTTGACCGAAATTTCTTACACCTGCCTCTTACAATTCGTCACCAAACTTCTTCACCTCCATGTCCTTCGCTTCCTCGACTAGGTCCTTAACCCTTTGGCTACAAGCCTCATAAGCCTCCTACTTCCCACCGGTTTTGTCTTGTGATCAGACAAAGCTCAGTATCCTTTTCTCCAATACAGCCCCTTAATGCTTTCGGGTGCAGCAGTCTCCCTTTTCAACAGATTTCACTATCCCGTTTTTGTATTTCCTAGAACAGCGTTTAACGAATTTCAGACGAGTATAAAGTCAGAAAATTTTCCTGCAAAATCATCGAATTCAAGATAAACGGCAGCACAAGTACGTGACAACTATTTCATCATCCTCGCCATGTTTAACCAACGCCTTGATTGTGCTAGAAAAAAGAGAGTGTAAATGGACTACATCTTTGATGAGTTAAGCTAATATTGTGACCCCGGTATGGTTTATTCGTCCATCATGTCCTTTTCTAATGGATCTGCCGCTGGAAATGATGGTTTGCGGCCACAACACCTCAAAGATATAGTCTCTATGTCGGCCGGCGAATCTGGTAAGCGAGCTATCGAATCAATTACAAAGCTCTGCAATTTTTTGCTAGCAGGAAAGCTAAATGATGAAATCTGCGAAGTTATGTACGGAGCATCCCTATGTTCATTAGAAAAGAAAGACGGTGGCATCCGTCCGATAGCGATTGGGGCAACGTTACGCAGATTAACCTCAAAAATCGCATGCTTCTCAGTGAAAACTGATATGGTGAACCACCTGTTACCGCGTCAGATTGGTTTCGCTGTGAAATTCGGCTGCGAGGGTGGTGTGCACGCTATTCGATCGTACATACGAAACCCAAGGAATGGCCTTAAGCTCATCCTTAAGGTAGACGTCAAAAACGCATTTAACAGTATAGAAAGAGACATTATGTTGAGAGAAATTAAGGACAAGGTTCCTCAACTATACCTTTACTTTCGTCAATGCTACCTACGACCCACCTACCTTGCTTACGGAGGCAAACTAATTTTGGCAAGAGTCGGGAGCCCAGCAAGGAGATCCCGCAGGCCCGTTGATTTTCAGTCTCGCAATTCACCCCCTAGTGCTTAATTTGAAAACAGAGTTGAACGTGTGGTATCTTGACGATGGCACTCTCGGTGACTCTCCCGTCAATGTCCTAGCTGACCTTGCAACCTTCAATGAGATGTCGAAGACTTTTGGTCTGGAGCTGAACAATGAGAAATGTGAACTCTATTTTATCAACGGTTCGCCCGACCCCAATATAGTCAGCCAATTCCAAGCGCTGGCACCCGGAATTCGCGTGATTAACGACGACGAGCTAGAGATTTTAGGCTCTCCTTTGTTGGAAAATGGAATGGAATCCTTCACGCGTAGAAAATTTGAGAAGATCAACCTACTCATCAGTCGGTTACCATTGCTGCGAACCCACTATGCCTATTTCATTCTGAAAAATTGCCTCGCATTACCTAAACTGGTTTACCTACTGAGGTGCGCACCGATTTGGAAGTACCCCGATCTCCTACATGAACTAGACATGCAGCTAAAATTGGCCTTGGAAAAGATATTTAACGTGCAATTGAATGTTCCACAATGGTTCCAGTCAAGTCTACCGGTGAATTTCGGCGGCTTAGGCATCCGCTCGCTATCAGAAATTTCGCTCCCAGCGTTCTTGTCTTCGGTAAATGGAGTTAAAGACGTCGTATCTACAACAACCCACATTCAGGATTACGAGTCTGAAATCCCATTCTATTCTGAAGCCCTGGCCAAGTGGACCGATATCAACAACGGAGTTATGCCTGAAAACAAAAATTCACAATTTGCATGGGACCCCATCAACATCAAGCGAGCCATATCTGAAATAGCACACTCTTCGGAAGTGGAAAAATTCAGATTCGAATTACTGCAGAATAAAATGTCGGGTGCCTGGCTCAACGTAGTTCCAAGTTCAAATATCGGTACATTTTTGAACGACGACGTGATGCGAGTATGTGTTAGCCTACGACTGGGAACCAAAATCTGCCACCTCTACATTTGCTCTTGCGACATTGCGGTTGACTCTCTCGGAAGACATGCCCTTCATTGTAAAAAGAATCCAGGAAAATACTTCCGCCACGCTGAACTGAATCGTATCATACATCAAAGCCTCGCTTCAATCAACATGAGTTCACGACTCGAGCCTACTGGACTATTTCGCGATGACGGAAATAAACGACCTGACGGTATAACTTACACTGCTTGGGAGAAAGGGAGAGCTCTCGTGTGGGACGCTACTTGTGCAGACTCTTTAGCCGCTTCAAACATGACTGGCAGACTGAAACGGCCTGGCATGGCACCGGAAAAAGCCGTCATTCGAAAACACTCCAAGTATACGAAAATAAAAGCTAACTATCATTTCGTTGCGGTGGCAGTGGAGTCATTAGGCCCCTGGTCCAAGGAAGCGGTTAATTTGTTGAACAAAATTGGTGCTAAGTTCATCAGACTTTCTGGAGAACCGAAAGCAAGACATTACCTCTACCAAAGAATCTCGTTAGCCATCCAGAGTGGTAACGCAATGTGCGTCATCGCCAGCATACCGAAGAGCAACACTCTTGAGGAAGTCTACTCTCTGTGATATTTACATTACTTTTCTGTTTTAATTTTCAATTTTATTTACCAATTTTTTTTTTTTTTTTGTCTCTTCTTCTTCTCTTTTTTTTTAACAACGGACTAGGTAGAATGAATTGTAATAAATAAACGAATATATTCAACGAGTGACCTTGTCATCGTCCAATTCAGGATCCAATTGCTTATCCTTACTCGATCACTTTTATATCAGCATCCAACTGCAAAAGATCCTAATGTCGACGTAGAATCTGGCGAGAATTTCTTTTACCGTGAGAGTATCCGTGACTTTATTGATATGCTGACGTTTCATTGTTTCCAACATGACAGATTTCACTAATGATGTAGTTGACGTCGCCGATAAGCTCGAAGGACGCTAGTTCAAAAATACCTCTAACTGAGACAAATAGATACGTCATCACTTTGTCCATCACGTCCATCAGCATATCAAGGTGCATGACTTGACTGAAGATTGGCACTAGATGCCGAAATGTTGATCTCTTCTAATTATCTCCTTAACGCAACTGTTCTAGATGTGTTAATGTCTGAGCGTCATGTCAATGACAAAATAATTCAAATAAGGGCTTACACGTTCATATTAAAAGTAATACGTAATGAGTTGTATCCTATGATTGCTTGACATTAAAAAAATGAGAAATAATTGGGGAAAAAATGTGTGGTGTAGTGAAAAACAATTTGCAATAAAAAAGAATATTAGAATATTTTTACCTATAAATATCTTCAAAGGTTTAAAAATGTTTATTAGGCTTTCAAAAGGTTTTCAGATGTTGTGAAGATCTTCTAAAGAATTTTTGATGATATTCGAAAAATGTAAACATTTTCAGATATTGAAAAATTTTCAACAAAATTTTAAAAGATTTTTACACGTATCTACAAAAGATTTTAGAATATTTTCATGTGTTTTAAAATCTTCAGAAGTTTTCGAAATGTTGTTAAGGTTTTTAGAATATTTTTGAACACTTCAAAATCTAGAAGGTTTTGAGAGGGTTCTCAATTTATGTACATATTTTTACAAGATACCATTTCAAAATCTTCTAATCATTTCAAAATCTTCTTCTTCAGATGTTATAAAGATTTTTAGAAGTTAACCAAGACACTTCCTTGAGGTATTAAGTTTTTCAAAATGTTTTCAGAAGATTTTCGATATATTTTTAGAAGATTTTAAGACGTTTGAAGATTTTGAAAGATGTTTAGAAGTCTTCAAAAGATTTCCAGATGTTGTTAACAATTGTAGAATATTTTCAGAACAATGTTGGAAGATTTTTAGAAGTTTCACAAAGGATTTTTAGAAGATATTCGGATGTTGTAAAGTTTTTCAAAAGATATTTAGTTAGAAGATTTGCAAAAAATTTCCCCAGAAGCTGTCAATTGAAAAATTACTAAAAAACAAAATTTTTCATATTCAAAAATTAAAAAAAATATTTATCATAACACATGGACATATCATGTTTATGTCTAACGATATTTCAACCAGTGTTAACCCAATAATATGAGATAGAAATTTAAATTCAGACATTCCCACTATTCCCGTACCCGAGAAATTGCTGTTTTTCTACACAAATGTCTCCAATTACTCTGTGCAGAGAGCATAGATAGTAATAGTATACTACATCAGTGACCTTGAAGGCTACACATTCAGTAAAAGTTTGCTTTCGCTAGACCCGTTTCGGGTGAGTTGGTCAGATTGTCCACAAGGACGAAGTGTGTTATGCAGACATGTTGTGTTTTATATTGCCTCACTTAAGTTTGAGAGTATTAAAAATGATTGCGACAAACATGGTTACATTCAAAATAAAATTCGTCTGGTCATACAAGCTCCATCTCGAACGAGGATGAATATCTAGTTTTGAATGGTATCGTCCTTTGAAATTATCACAACTATAAAGCTGTAACGAGAGACATTCGCCACAATAATTTCTCTCACACGTTCCCGGTAGTGCTGATGCCAGTTTTTCGTTCAGTTGTGAAATAAGTGCTAAAATCTTTGAAAATTCATCAATTGGTTTCATCTGCAACCTCGTCTGCAACACTTTTACTAACGGAGAATTTACATCTGCGTCATGTTATTGGTACAACTTTAAAAGAAAGGTACGCCACCGTACGTCCCTCAGATGGATCGACAAGGTGTAACATTACAATCTTCTTCTTCTTCATCAGCCTTTATTATATCCACTGCTAGATGCAGGCCTCCCCATAGGGAGTATTTACCCATTGAAACACCACGCAGGTCAGTGCGGATTGGTGTGTGGATCACATGCTTATAGTTAATTCCGAACCATGCTTATAGGCAGGCGCGCCGACTTCCACGGTTAGCTGTTGCTAATGCCCCCCACGGACGATTTAGAAATAGGCCAAAAAAAAATTCTTATTAAGCCACAGTGAATTTCTTAAAAAAACACTGAAAATTTCGCCTGCGGCGCAATTTAATGACATTACATTTCAACTACCCCTATTGTCACACCTATTCCTGTGAAATCATAGCAAATTTCTTGAAAAAACACTGAAAATTTCGCTTGCGACACATGTTAGAATACAATAGAATAAGTGGCTGCAAAATATGATTTTCTCAGATTGGCTCAGATTAACCTGTTGTGCTTACCCACAATGATTGAGACTCTTTTTGTTCACTTAATAAATTTCAAAATATCTATAGGAGCTATGCTCCAGATCGATGAGTAATTCAATGTTAAGGAGTCTAAATGCTGCATTCTCACTTTAACATAAGCCGGGCAGTGGCATAAGAAGTGTTCACTACTCTCTATATCCTCACTCCCCACACTCGTCGCAGTCTGGGTCATCAGAAATACTTATCATACGGAGGTGCTTGTTAAGACAATTGTGTCTGTTTAGAACACTCGCCATTCTTTTAAGGTTTGACCGGTTTAACGAGATGAAGTTACTTAGAATTCCGGCTGTTTATGCGAATATAGTTTTTGTGTTGTCTCGCAAAGCTTACCGAGTTCCAGTGGTCTTTGAAACGCTTATCCTTCCAGCACTTTATCATTCGCTGAAGTGTGGTATTGGATACAGCTAGGGCAGGTTCGGGGCCATTGAAGCGGTGTAATGAAGGTAATCTGGCTAGTTCGTCTGCTTTCTCATTCCCGTGGATGTCTGAGTGCCCGGAAACCCAGACTAAAGATGTCCCCCGACTTTCGGATAACTTTTGTAATGTGTCTCTGCATTCTAAGACTATCGAAGAGAAGAATCTGTATCCCTCTATATTTCTAATCTTGCTCCGACTGTATGAACAAATGTAAATGGGTGACGAGTCTTCGTAAGGCTCAGATAACATCCCTCTACAACATTCAACATGCATGTTACTTAGGATACATTTTGATTGTCCCACACTAGATTTTTCTTAAAATTTTGTTCGCCCCCCACGAGTCAAATCAAAGTCGGCGCCCCTGCCTATAGGCTTAACAAGTCTATAGGATTTCATCTGTGGCTAATCATATCTACGCCTAAAGTTAGACTAATATACTTTGTACATGTACACCATTGTGAATCGGTCGCGTCATTCATGTCATTCTTCAGTGTGCGATTCGTCAACGGCACCAAACACTACACACATTATGAAGCTTGGGTACGCTTATGAACGTTACTTTTGTGCTGTAACTATATTGAAGAAAAATCCAATACAGGATTTGCCCTCACTGGGATTGAACCCAGGCTTTCTTGGTGGAAGGCCAGTACGCTACCATTGAGCCAACCCGTTCCCATTACAACCTATGTGGTAAAAAAAATAACGCAGATGGAATCGCATTGTGATGTTTTCAAAGATATTCAGCCATTAGAGAACCTGTGTCAAAGATAAAATGAGAATTTCATTCCGGCTTAAGACGGATTTTTTCATTGAACAGAAATTGATTTTTCTACTATAAAGATCGATCTCTGATGCTGTGTCTCACCAACTCTTCACAGGAAAAGATTGTTAACACTTCCCTTGAGGACTATGGGTCCAAATTGGTCGAAAATTAAAGAGCTGTCAAATTTCCCCGTCTTTCCACCTGAACACTCAGCACTCATTATTTCTCACGGAAAAGTGTAGCATATAAATTGTTTTTGCATTTCGTTTTAAGTATGAGACGATTTATGGTCCATTCGATTTGTTGGACTGTGAAGATGAAAACCCAATATCAGTTTTATGAAATTCATCGCCACTTCGAAGCACGTAAGTGGGAAAAGTGGTTTTTTGACGATAACTAGTGTGAGGTAGAGTGGGAGGTAGGGGTGTGAGGTGTTAGGTGAATATGAATTACAGGGTTTTCTTCTTCACAGTCCAAAAAATCGAATAAGCCATAAATCGTCTCAAACCCATGTCCCATACCTGTACTATTTTGGACGACGTTTTCGCGATATCGCTCTTAAGCTTAAAAATTAAAATTTTGGTAGAAGCGCACATTTTGTGTAGAATCGGCTCGAGCCGAAAAATGACTTCGAGTCGGCTTAGAAACAGCTTGAGTCGCCGATTTACGAGCAGACGGTCAGTTTTGATCGACGCGCCGCAGTCGACAATTTTTCGTCGGCTATCATGTCTGATATTATGGTAAATTATCGTCGACGATAGTTGATCAGATCAAGGTGTGTTACAGTCTGCCATCATAGTGTTGATGGTATCAGGAGCAAAGACGCCTTCCCCTCGTCCAATGGCATCCGATTTCAGTGATTGCCCCTCTCAGTATTTCAAAATAATGACAATTACAGTCAACTTTCTGTATTACGAACTTTTGAGGAAGTCAAGTTGGTATTGGCTATAGTTTTCGGCACATTATACACAAAATGTTGTACTTAATACCTTGCAGGTGGAATGTTGTCAGGGGCTACAGAAAAATCGATTCTTCAACAGCACCAGAAAAGTAAAATTACTTGTTAGTATGAGTATTTGTCTACGGAAGTACCTAATCTAGTGCAACGTAATTGCCGAAAGTGATTATCATGAGATTTGGATTTTTACAAGCCCTAAAGTCATACGTGGTTATCGATTTTTCGTTGGAAGTTCAACTAGCTTTCGATAGTTAGGGGGAAGGGGGACTGTGGGCGTCATTTATGTAGATTCCCTAATTACCGATAGAACCTTTCTAGAAGTGCTAAAGTGGATCTAGGACCATCACTTTCATACTGAATATACAAAGGTCTTGTGAAAAAAATGTTATGCATGATTTGGTCCAGTTTCCATGGGCAAAAATGTTCCCCTAAATTTTCTCTACAACATTGTCAACAAAAATTTTTTCGGGTTAGAGCTGACATTACGACCCTGCAGAATTATTTAGACATATCATAACGGAGTACACTCAACGAAACAACAATGTTTTTCGAAAGCATTTTTAATTGTTTTACTTACTTTTTAACATCCTTCCTCACATTTTCCACAGGCGTGTGCTCCGATTTATTTTCACTATTCTAATCTTCCGATTTAATCTAGAAACATCATAAATTAAAATTTAACCTTTGCCGACAAGACAAATGTAAGTCTCACCTTCGTTGAGATTCGTTGTTTCACGTTGGTCGAACCATACACAACCACGCATCAGTGACCAAGCTTTCAACAATTTCACTTTTTAAGCACAACACTGCGAAGCAAAATAAACAAAAACAGAAATGAAAAATTGTAAGCTTGCAACGAATACATCATTTTCAAGTTCATTTGAAACGTCAAGCTTTACAATCAAGCCTGCACATTATTATTATTATTTAACGTCAAGCTAATACAGCCTAGAATACATAACCTAGAAGCAACTAAAGTGAGCAACTTTTTGAATGCAGAGAAATTATAATTGTTATGGGATCAGTTACATTATTTTTATGTAGCGAAATGATCAAAGTTAATGAAATGATCATCAAAAAAGTTAACCAAAAAGAAGTGACCAAAAAACACTGAGACGTTATTATCTTTTTTCATTGAATTTTGATTTTTCTTTTTGGTTTGCATTATTCTGCAACAGAATTCTTTCCTCGATTCTTGAAGCGATTAATTATTAAATGTCAAATGTGCTTCGAAATTGGTTGGAAGCACTTACGTACAATATTTTACATGTAAATGCGTTTTCCGAGTCGCTTGCTTGGTTTTTTCGGATTTCGAATTGAAAATCATCATTGATTATACGTCGAGTTACACGTACAATTGAATGGCCCCAAAAATATTGTATTACTTTTTCACATTTGTTAGACGTGATACTTTCTCACCTCAAATGAGATGCGAAAATTGAATTTTGCATGGGTAGTTTGTAGCGGGATGAAAAGTAAATTTTCGCACCTCATTTGAGGTGAGAAAATATGAGTAACATGACAAATGTTTCGTTTGAAGTGTCATGGCCGATCTGTTCATTTGATTTTTTTTTGCGATGAAGAAAGTAAACAAAAAATAATTAATTTTCGATTCGACGGATACGACATAAACAAAATGTCAGCACATAGTTAAGATCACAGGATTACTCTAAAGTAATTCATTAGCTAATCTGGCAACTATTTCTCGACATATAAGAGTTTGGAAAAACAACAAGTTGAATGTGTTTTTGAGTTACTTTCTCTGTTTCCTGTGAAATTCGTCTTTTATATGCTTAAATGTGTTAAGTTATCTGCAATAATTGTAATATTGAATATTTTTCGGGAGAAAATATGAATTTTCGCCTGACAAATATGAAATGTTTAATTTATAACTCGGGAAAAAATAGAAAATTCTTAACTCAGTTGAAGTCTGTGGCTATCGCAGAGAAAATTTCAACTTGAGTAAAGTTTCTGGCCCTCGCAGAGAAAATTGCAACTCGAGTGAATTGCGGGCTTTGCTGCGCTCTAGCCACAAACGTCACTCTCGTTTCAATTTTCTCTGCTTGTGCCACAAACTTTGCTCTCGTTGCAATTTTCTCTGCTTTGGCCACCTTGTTAAGCAATTTTCTATTTTCTCCCCTTGTCATGAAAATAACTATTCCGTGTTTGAAGTTTGGAATCCTACACCTAAGAATACCTAAATATTTCGGAACCCGAGACAGTGCATAACATTTTTTGTTCAGAGATATAGGACAAATTGACGTCGATTAATAAAATGATTGACCACAAAATACGCTATCCTACTGGTCAAAGTATGGATGGAAGTGACTATTGTTTTGAAATTTTACGTGAAGCTATCCATATACATACATAGTTGTGTGTGTGTGGCACATATAGGTAGTCAAATACGAAGTAATACACATAAGAAAATCTGAGTAGACAACCCACATGTAACAGCGCCTATGTAACCACTTATAGTAACGTTAACTTTTCTTCCACGTAGACATCGACCACGCAAACGGAAAATGTTGGAAGAGTCCATCCTCGCTTCTTCCATAATATCAGCGAATAATTCTCTGCTCGAAGAAATTATGGTACGAGGAAATAACATCAAAGATGTAGCCGAACACATCAAAGCTATTTTGCAAAAAACACTTGAAAAAACTATTTCAATTCTAAAAAAAAAAACATTCCCCTGAAGAGTTTGATCAGGTTAGTGACCTAGCTGATAATTAGATTATAGTTAAATGAATACAAATTTAATAGCATTTATTTTTTTGTCAGCAAATTTGTATTTTGTCAGCAAAATTATTCTTCCTTTTACCAGCAAAACTAACGTTTTTATCAGCAAAGTTAAAATTTTATCAGCTTTATTTGTTTTCAGCAAATTTATTCTTTTTCTTTGAAATAATTAAATTTGCTGATAAAAACATTATTTTCGCTCTAAAAATTTTGTTGACGAAAATATATATTCCTGAGTTTAATATGAATATGCGTTATCAATCCACATCCAGTGGATACACCAAATTTCAAATTTTCATATTGTCTTCAAAAACATGTTCAATTAGCTTTCAATTTTAGTTTAGGCTTTTTGCTAGCCTAAAATAACATGAGTGAAAATGATCGTGGCAACTAAAGAGGTACATGTCGCTAGCACCACCACCATTTTGAATTGTAGCGAATTATAGCTATTTCAATTGGGCTAGATTTTGACATAGATGCTAAGATTAGCATCCAAATTTTATGATTTTCATTTTATAATCATGGAAATTAAGAGTGATAATACTGCGTTTTATGTGAAAAAAGAAATTCTACATGAAATGATTTTTAACTTATATATGAGTCGTATGGTCAACATCACGAAAGCAGTTCAAAAGTTGGGGCCGGTATCAATATTGAAATAGTGAAAACGACATGGTTTTTTGCTTAAAAGTTGAATAACTTCGGTTTGACATCAGCCCAAAACTCGACGCTGTTTTCAATCGTCAGTCCAAAACCAGCCCAAAATGATACAATAAGTTTAGGATCGGAAGAATTTGATTTAGTTACGAAAACAGCTAAACGACATGGTTTCTTTGCTTAAAAGTTGAATAACTTCTGTTTGACATCAGCCCAAAACTCGAGGCTGGTTCCAATCGTCAGCCCAAAACCAGCCCAAAATTTTGAGCTATACACGGAGCGAAGAAAGCATTGATTCATAGAAAAGCCTCAAAACGGCATATTCGACCACTAAAATCATTTTGGGCTGGAGTTCTATGGTAACCCAAAACTTATGGCTATGTGCATTATCCAGCCCAAAACTAGTCCAATTGAAAAAGCTTTAATTCGCTACAGTTCAAAATGGTGGTGGTGCCAGCGACATTTACCTCAACTAAAGCTCTAAAAAAAATTTAAAACATTTTGAGGATTTTCAGAATGTATTAATTATATCTTAAATCTTATCGAAAAGAAAATTAACTGAATTTGGTAGAGTTCTGACAGGACTTCATAATTCGAAAGTTATAGAATTTTCAACTTTAGTAGAGGTTTACATGATTGAAAATAGTAGACTATGCATCTCTTCCCAAAATATTTATTTTGACGATTTTGAAGTTATGTACCTGCGTGGTATATAATCCAAATCATCAAAATAAACATCTAGCTGCATACGCTATTTTATTTTTTATCGAGATAAACAGTTTTGTCCTAGAGATTATCGTTCAAGGCAAACAAAAAATTAAAAATTCGTTTAATATTTATTTGAACCTTTGACAAATTTGTACGAATGCTGAAAATAAAACATACATTGATTTGAACCTAGAAACACCAAGAATAGTTATGTTGTATATATTTAAGGGAATAGTAATTCGCAAGTAGTATTTATTCCAGCTAAAGAATAAAATTATTTCATTACAATTAATTCACTTCGAACAAAATTTATTTCTTGTTTGAACTCAAAACAGCTGGAAATCATAACAAGATACGATCGGCTTAAAGCTTGTTGGGTCTTTTTTCTATTTTGAAAATGATCGCCATTACCAAATAATTAGACACACGGAAAAAAAATCACACTTTGGGCCAAATAAAAAGCCTTTAATTTGGCACAAATATTTATTTATTCATTCCAAATAAATAACTTATTTGGTACGAATGATTTTTGATATTTATTCGTGATGAATAAGTACTTATTTGTTACAAATAAATTTAGAACAAATGAATTATTTATTTAGCACGAATAAATTTCGGAACTTATTTGTGACAAATAAGTTATTATTCGGGGCAAATAAATTATTTATTTATAACGAATTAATTTCGGAACTTATTTGTGACAAATAAGTTATTATTTGGGATAAATAAGTAAATTATTTGTTACAAATGTATTGCGTTAATATTTGTCGCCAGTATTTTTTTTATTTGTTACGAATATTTATTTATTCGCGACAAATGATTGTTCGTTTATTTTTTTTTCCGTGCAGATAGACAGTAATGAAATTGTTTTCAGTCTTGCTGTAAGAGTACGTCGTCGCTTGCATCTCGTATACATATCAGTGGACTAACTTGAAGCGATACATGTCGGTCATCCAACGATGAATTGAATATGACTGTAGCTTTGAGCCACATATGATATTGTATTGGTCACAAATGTGACTGGCAAGAACGTCGGCTATTGGACTGGGAAGTTACTTCTAATGAAGAATCTGTTTTCGTCAACGATTTATTTGCCAACTATCATTGAATATCAACTATTTGACATCGCTGCTACTATTATGCACTATGTGATTGTCCACCTCATGAACTTGTACGTATAGTGGTAGTAATGGTAATATGTATAGTAATGGAGATATCAAGGTTATTCAAATGTAATACTGATATGCTCCAAGTTCGCTTTCCACACAGACATCGGATGGACAGACAGATGAAGTGCATTCGAAAAAAGAATGTGTAATCTTTCTGTAGAAATCTCACAAATTTAGTGCGAACAATTTGAGCCTCGCCACACTATAGCGAAATAGCGATAGCGATAGCGAAATTTGCGCTATTTGGCTATTGTATGTTGAGCCAAGGTACCTGAATAAAAATACTTCATTTTATTGACTTAGGACTCGATGTTACACTTTGTTAAGATGGATGTTTGGTTTAAATAATATAATAAGTTGAAATATAGAAATAAAAACGTGTCGAGGTTCGTATAAACCAACTACATATTTTAGAATAATTAAGCTTTTTACCACCCAAGTAAAAAAAAAAGTCTTAAATGAAACTAAAAAAAGACCTCGCATTGGTCTCAAGTTTAAGTATTTCTTGGTGTAAAAAAATCCTTATTTTGATCCATTAAAAAATAAAGTTCAGTTAATGTACACGTTGAGGACTTCTCATTTTAGATAATTTCGATGCATTGAAAGTGTTGAGACTTTTGAGGTCACCTCTTTTCTTCTCATATTTTTATATTTTATTTAAAAAACTATTATTGAGACCGATGAGGACTGTTGAGTGGTCTCATTTCAAGTTCTTTGGTGATTAAGTGTTCACTTAAAATAGAGAATGCTCACTGTGGAAATCAATTCATGAGACAGATGAGGACCTTCGAAAGGTCTCATTTCGATATAAGCAATATACCTTTGCTTATAAACACGCAGGTAGTGTCTTCCGGGAATGTTTCCTAATGATTTTTCCATAGCAGAACGAAGAAATTTGTAATATTCAACATATGAAAAATAGCGATAGCGATAGCGTGAAACTAACGAAAAAGTCGCTATCGCTGTCGCTATTCGAAAAATGGAAACGCTATCGCTATCGCTATAGCGAATAGCGATAGCGATAGCGAAATTTTGCGCTATTTCGCAATAGCGTGGCAGCCTTGGAAATAACA